>WNHD01004515.1:0-11124 GCA_011057455.1 Ganaspis sp. Gsp50 | reverse complement strand
TTTATGGAGGCCCCTTAATGGGTTAGGTCCAGGGTCGATGAATGAAGATACACCCAAGCTCATTAATCGATTTCGTCACACGTTTATTTCGTTAAACGCCGATTTTGTCAAACACCGATTTCGTCAAACACCGATTTCGTCAAACGCCGATTTCGTCAGATGACGTTTTCGTCGTTCGTCGATCGCATGTCAATATTGTCATTTGCTGATCCTATGTTATCGATCGTACGTCAATATCGTCATTCGTTGATCTCGTGTTTCTAGTCTGTTACATCCCCTGCAACCAAACTTTTGAATTTTAATAATTTAAATTTTAATATTAAAAGTTGTTTTTATAAATAATTATTCACGTTTATAAAGCAGTATAAATTACAGTGAGTTAACTATTTCAAGTTAAGATGATGATTATTAATAGACTATCGATTTTTTAATTAATACATTCAATTGTATTTATGTGTATGTATAATTAATGAACCATGCGAAATACAAGATACCATAAGTTATACTTTTATCTGCTGGTATTATTGACATTACCATTGATTTGGATATACACAATTCATTTCATAATGAGACATCAATCAGTTCATTGCCCGACGCATGAGCTAAAAGTGGTAATTAATAGGCGGCCGTAAACGCATTAAGTATAGTCTAATGTCGGTAAGTCAGATTACAATGGATAATTTAATTAATAAAGATGATGACCATCATTACACGTATGTAAAAAACGTCTTTCTTGCTTATTCTTTATATAATTTCTCAAAAACCCATTATTGTACGATTTATAGTTCTACATATGTGACGCGCCACGGTAAAAGGGACCTTAACTTTAAGAATTGAATTTCACAGGACACGCGAGCAAAGAGGAGAAGGCGAGAAGCGGTTGGTTTGACATCTTCATATTTAAAGCATTATCACATAAAAAGTATTTGATGAAATTAAGTTTTCCTTTTTGAAAATAATAAAGCAACTCAAAAACTATGGATTCCAGTGAAAAATTTAAATTATCAAATTTTTATTTTACAGGACAGAGATTTAAAGTTAAACTTGTAAGTAGGTGCTTGATTAGTGGCGCCGTGTTTGGCCATTATTCACACAAAAAATAATTGATGTAAACTTTTTTTTATTTTTGTATCTCGAAGAGCAACTCAAAAACTGTCAATTGATATTAAAAACTCAAAATTTTTTTTTTAAGCGAAGGTTCCTTTCACCCTGGCGCGTCACATATTTCATTGGGAAAAATCTCAGCTTTCGATTAACAATAAAATAAACAAACAAAAAATGTCTGAAGACCTCAAAAGTGAAAAATAAGATGTAATTTTGAAAAAGGGGGGTTAAAATTTTTTTTGAAAAATGCTTTAAAATTAGTTATACATAAAATGAAAATTATTAAATTGTACCATAATTATATGAATTCAAAAATGACGGTCTCACTCAAAAATTAAAAATTTAACCGCCTCTTCTTTATACAAATTTTGTACAACAGAGCTTATGTTGCAGAGATTTGATACTGATTTGATACTATAGGTCAACACTTTACCAAAGTTACAAGGTATTCTACTTTTTGATTTGAAGTACTTTAGGAATAATGCCTCATATAATAAAAATATAATCTATTTATAAAATCGTGTAGTTAATAGGTCATAAGACGCAAGGTGCTTCCACAGTGGATCAAGTTTTGATCTATATGCAGGGACGATATGCATCTCGAATTCAAAATGTGAAGGTGTTTTCAAAATTTGTTGTATGCAGGGAGGGACATGCATGGATACATGTTGACTTGGAAATTTGAAAATGTTTTGAAATTTGCCGTATGCAGGGAGGGACATGCATGTCAACTTGCAAATGTTAAGGTGTTTCTATAATTTGTGACCGCTATGAATTTTGATATAGACAGTTTGTGGATGACATTTATACATGTGTAATAATACGTTGTGATATTCACGCATGCTTATTTGTGTAATTCAAAATTTGCGTAAACAAGTTGCTGCCATTGTAAATTTTAAGTTATTTAATTATGCATGCGTATCAGTACATTGTATGATTAATAAGAACATTGTAATTGAATTGTAAGATTATTCAATTAGATTGGGGAACTTTCAATATGGACGCTTCCTGTAATTCCTATATATATAGGATGCAGTAAGACGCTACGTCATAAGACGCCACAGCAGTGTTCAATAATGGTAGTAACTTTTATGGGAAAAAGGATTGTGTTGATATAGAAGCAAGAGGTCGCTATAGTATCTAAGTGTTATTATTTCAGTTACGTTAAGGAACTTTGATGTAATTTTATTTTTTCAATAAGATTTAAGAAGCGATTTTGTATTTTTAGAAGTTTCTTGACCACTTTTATGTTTATGCACTTTTGCGATTTTAATAGAGTAATTTGATATCTTAATTTTTATTGGTACGAATCTTTTTTCTTTTAGGTATACTCTTTCGATACACCTACAGTTTTTTCTTTGTTTGTTGAGGTATTACTTATATTTGCTGTAAAATCTTAAATGACGCATCCTGGAAATTAATAAGAGCATTGTGTGATTAATTGAATAATAAGGTTATTCAATTTGAGTGGGCGTTTCAAGATAAATGTTTTCTGTTGCATAAAGCAAATACTGTCATTGTAAATTTAAAGTTATTCAATCAGGTTCGGAGAACTTGCAAGATGGATGCAGTGTGTTTTTGTACCAGAAAGCGTCCTTCTCTAGATCCCTCCTCCCTCTACCAAACTTGAATAGCTGTTTGCAGTAGTAAGGGAAAAGCAAACGATCATTATGACATATTTGCTTGCATTACATTTGTGTATACGCCAAAGCAAACTGCAACATTGACGCATGCGCAATATTTATCAATATGCAATAGAAATCTTCGATTTTTATTCATGCATAATAGTACACCATGACGTTTTCGCATGCGCAATAATGTTTCCATTATTAATTTCCTCGTTATCGTCGCTAATTCTAATTATTACTATCAAAGTTCTTAATTTAATATTTAAAATTAAATATATCACTGTTGTCGACTGTTATATATGTTGAAAGTCATAAATTTTATGGTAAACTTCTGAAAGTGGGCATTTTATTATATATTATTTTTCTTAACTCGTGTGAATAATTAAGGTGAGTAAATATTCTGTTAGGATTTGAAGTATCTTCAAACTGTGTTCAAAAATTTTATTTAATCTTGACCTAGGAAAATTGAGTGAAAATGCGGTAGTTAAATTATTTCTTTTATTTTAATATGTAAATTATATGTAAATTAATTAGATTTAATAAATTGTATTATTTTATTTTATTCCGAAAGTTCTTGAATTTAATTTCTTCGATCCACAATGCTCTACACCTGTAACTATGTAGTCCTGAGTCACCAGCAATTTCTCTCTTTCTCTATCTTCTCTCTTCCCTATAAGAAAATGTCTTGCTCTCTACGCGATTCGTTATCTCTCTTGCCTATTTTCTCTAACAAAAATCAAATTGTGGCATAAAGTTTCCCTATTACTTAAATTTTCTTTTTTTTCTTTTTTTGTCCCAAGAAAGGACTGGCGCCCAACGTAAAAATTTTGGATTTTAACCAGTGGTAAAAAGAGAGACAATACAATATTCTTAACAATCCATATTTCTTTCAAATTCTTTCGGGCAGAAGACTTTGGGAATAAATTATTTTTAATTTCCAATAGCTTTTTTATCTTTATTGCTTTTATCATAAATTCAGTTCGAAATTAGCCTATTCAATAGTTGTTTCTTTTTGTTTGTAAAAATGTTATATTGTTTAATCTTAACCTTTAATTTGTTTATTTACTTTTATATCTGGATTCCAATATTTTGTTTGAAAATAAGTATATTGTTATTTTGTTGCTTCCTCATAGGGAAGTCTTGTAATCGTGCGGATTTTTGATTTTCAAAAAATAGTCTAACAATCAACTCAGTTTCATCTAAAAAGTATAAAAACGAAGTTTGAAGCCAATGTCCAGATGTATGCGTGTGTGTGTGTGTGTCGGTGGGTGGGTGGGTGTTTGTGTATGTTTGTCACGCTTTTTTTGTCGACACGATATCTTTCGAACACTTTGATCGAATTTAATGAAATTTGGTGGGGTTAATACACTCATACTTTCGAAACAGACCATATGATTTTTGGAAATACCTGTTCAAAAAATTTTTAGCCCATTTTTTTCTTTACAAATATGTTTTTTTCACAGAATTTTTTCTCTAATAAAAATTTTTATTTACGAGTGAGAAAAATCGATTCCTTGGACTGAGAGGAATTGATTGACCTATATAAAGTATATTTTTTACCAATAATTAGCAGAGTAAATGATAATGTTTTATGAATTTCGACGTTTAAAAACACATTTTATTATATAACTATTAGAAATTTATTTTTTTAATGGTAGTTCCTTTTGAAAAAACTTTCTATATTAAGAAACGAATCAATTGAACTATTTACAGTATCTATACGACCAGAAATTTAAGAACTAATTTCCACTTTTGTATTATTTTTTACATTTAAAATTTAATTTTTTATTATAACTCTTAAAATTGTATTTTTCTATAATAATAGTTCCTTAAAGAAAAATTTGCTACATTAAAAAACGAATAGACTTACATATGTAGGATATATATTTCACTGACAGTGTATGGAAAAAGTTCACATTTTAATCATTTTTTATATATAAAATTATATTTTTTGACACAATTTTTATAATTGTATTTTTGTTACGAAACAAAGAAATATATTTTTATTAATAATTTAAATTTAATTAATAGACTTTTGAGATGGTCGTTTTCTTATATTCGGGGAGGCAGCAAGCTGCCCAAGCTCTGGTTTTATAAATCAAAACTTGGTTTATTTATATGGAATCGTTTAGTTCGGGCTGTCTGCACACGTTACCATTATTTTTTCTTGAAAAACAAAAGTTTGAAGAGGAGGAAGTAAGAGAATTTTAAAATCCTTTTTAAAAAGTTAATTTATATAATAAATTAATTTATATAATAAAATAAGTACGATACAAATTTTCTTTATATTCTTATACTCACAATCTTCTCGCCTCGCCGATCTAGTCTAGATAAAATGCAGTTGATTCTTTGCGTTGACTTCCTGAATTTCGCCGGACTCGATTTCTACTCGACTTTTCCGGTCGTAAAGAATGTTGAACAGATTATCGTCCGCCTACACCTTTGATCACTATCTCGTAGTGGATCGTCAAGTAGATGACCGAATCGCGGACGGGCTTAGTCTCGGTTCTCTGATTGTTTTCCGTCATCCTTCACGACGTGGAATCTATTTGCAATAGAGAGTTGTACTGCCATTTTGTTTTGGGAATGTGCTCCTAGCAAGTCTCCCGAATTGGCCATTCTGCAATGGTTTTGATTATCAAGTACTAAGGCGATTTGTAAGTTCTTCAAGCCTTGAGTAACGTCGTCCCAATTGATCACGTCAAAGTGTCTTTTCTTTACGACAATTGAATACACTCTGTATCGACCACTTAGGGTAACGTATACTTGACCCTTTTTAGGTTTACTATCGCGAATGTCTTGTAAATTAATCTTTTCCGTTGCTATTAATAATTTAGCACCGGAATCTACTTCGTTATCTAAAGGTCTTGTAAAGGGGGTCGATTGAGTATTTGGTGGAGTTAGGGGACCAGGAGTTTTCATATGAAAATCTTCAACGCCACCTAGTTATTGCAATGTCTCAATGGTATCTTTAACGCGAACAGTGCTTTTTCTGCGCGAAGGTTGAGAATTAGCGGCAGAGTGTGTGTTTTTGTTAGCCCTTGATGCCATTTTCGTTTCCAATGGAGTCAACTTTCTTTGATTTCCATATCGCTTCTGGTTAAAATTCTCCAGAAAATTCGTTACTCTGGAGGAAAATAGAGAGTCATTGTTCTCTTCAGATGGATCCAAAGTTTTCAAGTAATCAAGATATTCTTCATCATTTTCACCTTCGAATACATGAAGCTTCCTTAGGGATTTTCCTAAGCCTAGGGACCTTTCGAATTTTCTGAAGGATTTTTCAAGACTACCCTTTTTTTTAATTATAAAGTTGTCATCGCCTTAATCGTTGCCAGACTCAGTCGTGTCTTCACTGTTAGAGGAACGCAGAGTTCCAGTGATAATAACTGGCTCGGGAGGAGACTCTTCGGTTTCGTGAGGCTCGGATGATTCAGTTGATGAATTGTCTGATTTTGACGGAGATAGATAAAGGATTTAATTATGCTTGCATGAATTTTACATTTTTAGCCGCTATATTGTATCGTCCATTTTGAATTTTAAAATATTACTTCAGATTTCTATTTAGGATAACAAAATATATATGTTGACTCTTTAACGAAGATTTTTAAACATTTTTCTTGACACGTACAGTGGGCAAAATACCAATTTTCTTCTGAAATATTCAACTTTGACATCTTTTTTGTAAGGTTAGAAAATTTTTTACCATATTCTCTATATTTTTCCTCTATTCTATGGATAATAAGCTATCTATTGTTTCTTGATTTATTAATGTACATCAACTCTTTCAAAAGTTCTACGATTTTGATACAAAATTTTGCAAAATCGCCCGCCGTGAGCCGTTTCCGTTGTATTACTGTAAAACTCTTTTCTATGCAGCTCTATTGTATACTATAACGTAAATAATTCATTATTATTATTATTATTTGCAATCATTATCATATTTTGATCTTAAATGAATAAATGTATTAAAAGGTTATTGTTTATACTCATTGTGTAACACGAACCTCATAGTTTTGACAAGTCACATCGAACTCACAAATAAATATAAAATATCAGGCTTTACCAACCACTGGTATTTTTTTGTTGATGCAAATCTCTTTGTTAGGTGCACGATAAGATCATTTACGGTATCGAAAGTCTTGTTTCTAACACTTTCGCGTGCTGGTCCTTTTAATTTACTCAAGATGGCTTTTATGAAAGTAGGCTGTTGAGCTTCCGTAATAAATACGGTCGCATTAACCACATCTTGAATGAAATCTTTTAGGGGGGGGGGGAGGGTTTCTACCGTCAAACACAGGGACGTGGTACGTACTCTGTTGCAAGGTTACGCATTCAAGTACTGATGTCATAGCGGATGGAGTGTCATGTGTTATGGTGGGGGCGGAGATTTGCCCCTCCGCCTACCTGAATTGAGTTATTACGACTGTTGTTGTGGTCAGGCATATTGGTAAATTAAATGTTCTATTATCTTCTTAAATTTACTCTATAATTCGCCACCGCGGATTTATTCCTGTTAAATTTGCAAGGGGTGGCAAGACTAAAATTATAGAACGTCTGGGAGAGAAATCAGAGCAATCAGGAGCAATATCGTCAATAATTTCTAATTTAAATTCTGGCTTTTCATTATTTCTTCCAGCTGCGGAACAAATGTCTTATTTTCTATAGATCGATCACGTATATGATTCAGTAAATTCGCGCAAATGTTGATTGTTGTTGTAAAAAAACCGAATTTGTCTCTCTAACTCTGAATTATCCGCGTTTAATTTATTACAACCGTTGATTTCGTATAACCTTTCTTTTTTTAATTGTTTATTTCTTGTGTTAGATTGCTATTAGAACCCAAGAATATAACGAGCCAACAGAATGAAAATTTTTAAGTGTTTTATCAATCGTTCTATTTCGCAATTTAATGCAGAATGCCGAAAAGCAATTTGTCTACAATAATCCTCTATATTTTCGATTCGTTCTAGCGCGAATGCCCATTGATCGTTAGAAAAATTCTCCTGGGACAACGTGTATTCCAGAAAGCATTTAAAGAAAGAAACATTAATGTAGAATTATTGTATAAGCCATTCTGATTAATTTAATTTAGGTTCTGTAAGAGCCAAAGCTCTGATAATTCCGAAATCAAACCGGAGTCAATTAGACCTTCGTAGCCTAAGATTCCAGTGGAAACGTTTACGATTTCCTCTTAGTACGGGTCCAATACGTAAAATCAAATTTGTACATCGTTAACAGGCTAATACACTATACCCCAAAACTGAACGTATTCACCATCAATACCTCGGTCGTCAGGGTGGCCTAAAATAGGGCAATCGGGACTAAGTGGAGATAGACTAATGACGTTTTGTTTGGTGTTGATATCGATGGTTATTACTGCGATTTCGTTAGCAACTTTACTAGAGCAAATTTCAACATTGATCATTCCGTGTTCAAAGGCAGTATTATTACAAGTGTTTATTGTCATTATTTTGAGTTCATAAAAACATCATTTTTCATTTTCTGGTACATAAAAATTCTTTACCTGATTTGATATAATTATTGCTCAAAATTCTTAGAAAATATCTCCCAGTCGTTTGAAACAAGTTTTCGTGACTATTAACCTCAAGGTTATGTTCTGCTATTACTTTATACTTCAATTTGTTTTTCTCAACCTTCCTCCTCTCTTTTGATTATCTGACACATTGATTCATGGTCGTCAATGATAAGGAAATATTAATATTCCAGGATGTATAATAATTCAAGCAATACAAAAAAAACCAAAAATAAGATTGAAAATAAAGGCAAACAAAAAAAACTATAATCGGAGATTAAAGTATGCAAGTAATTAATTTTAAATGGTTTACAATGCAGCTTGATCCCGAGCCACGCGACGCGCCGCATCAATCCCAGGCGCAGGATCGTATCCAACCTCTATTTTCGTGGATTTAGATGACTGATCCCACTTTTTGGTATTAAGATTTTTTTAGGAAAAAGTCTGGGCTTTCGATTAAGATTAAAAAAAAGAACAAAAATCGGGTCGCTCTTTAAGAAAAACTCAAATTTGTTTTTTATTACTAGTTATCAAGGTCAAATAATTTTTTTTAACAAAAATGCATTTGACCAATCGAAAGAGCAGCAAAAAATCTATCGAAACTGATATAGTAAGAATTTTTTTTATTAATATTAGAACAGTAAAAATCATGAAAGTCAACGGTGACATACAAAAAGTCAAAAATTTAAACCCCTCTCCCCCCTTAAATATTCACTCTATATTAAAAACTTTTGCCATGTAAACTACCATCATATAGGACAACAATCTGTCCAAATTTTAATCGGATTGAAGAACATAGCTTTTTAAACCTGAGACACTTGAGAAAAAATCACCCACGTGCGGACTGGCCGATCTAGTCTAGATAAAATGCAGGAGGTTCTTTTCGATGACTTCTTGAATTTCACCGGACTTGATTTCTACTGTACTTTTCCGGTCGTAAGGAATTTTAAACCGATTATCGTCCGCCTACACCTTTGATCACTATCTCGTAGTGGACCGTCAAGGAGATGACCGAATCGCGGACGGGCTTAGTCTCGGTTCTCTGATTGTTTTCCGTTATCCTCCACGACGTGGAGTCTACTTTCAATGGAGTTGTACTGCGATTTCTTAAATTCTGCATTGGGCTTTTATAGTGATGAATTTAGGAATATAAGTGGGAAAAATTGCATAGGTAGAAATTAATATGGGACTTATGTCGAAATCTTCTGCTAATATTGCCGAGTCAAAATTTTGTGGCGTTCGGGAGAATGGAAATCACGTCAGCAAAATACTCTTTCTCAATAAATTGTGAAACACTTTTATATTGAGAAACTCTGTTGAAATCTTTAAAGCAAGTTCAATCGTTTTTAAAGAAAAGCGAAGCTTGCATTTGCTGATTTGTCATTTCAGGCAATACTTGCGTTACAAAGAGGGACGTCCTATGGTTCAATGCCTTCTTGTGTTTTGTCAATTTCTGCAGCACGTGATTCCACTTTCGCTGGTACGCGTGGCTTTATTTTTAAAACCATCTTTTCACTCAAGCTTGTAGGTCTAATTTGTAAAAAGGGGAAGAAAATATTGGATAGGAGAGGACGGTGTAATTTACACCTCTTCGCATACTAGCCCATTGCAGTACATATTTGAATGTATGTGAATGTTCTTTAGTCGGAGAAGCCCAGTAGTGTGAGTGTCGGCAACGTACAAGATTTCGCAACTCTACGCGCATGAAACACTCACACTGAATCAACCACGTGAATCTCAATATCGAACTTCTGCAACTGAACTGCTTGCGTACCGTTTTAGATGGGTCAATGGATCTTGCCTTTATTAATTGAATAAAATATGATTTTCACAATTGCTTAAACTATTAAGAAATAACTAAAACATTCATGGAATAAAAATGTTACTGTTTCATTATTTCTGGTAGTTTAATTTTTTCCTCTATGAGGGAGCAGTAAAATGTTCATGAAATGAACATAATTTTCTACTAGTTATTTTTATTGTTTTTCCCATTATTAGTAAAAATGCCCATTACAGTACATTACACCGGCACACAAAAAAAATGTTGAATGCTGGGTCTGCAATATGGTAGGTTCTCTTCATTAGGATGTATCTAAAGAGAAAAAAATTGTCCAATCAAAAAGTTAGTTCGTTTCCTCTTGTTACAGGCAGGGTGGGAGGTGAAGTTTGAGATATTAATTCTTATGGGAATTTACTCAATTTCTATATCTAAAAGTTGATTTTAGCTTATTCTGAATGTTGACCTGAATTAAGAGACTTCAATAACATAAAAATTAAATATATACAAAAAATTCAAAGTGGCAGATTCAAAATGGCGGATCTAAAATTTTGAATTTTTTTTAAAAAATGTGCGGATTTCCTTGAAACTTGTTACTCAGGGGTTTTTGGGGTCGATGATTACGAATATGATGTTAGTATATGAAAATTCAAAACGGCGGATCCAATATGGCGGACATAGAATTTTGAAATGAAAGAAATTGATTGAAACTTGTTACTGGAGGTTTTTAGGGTCGCCGATTATGAATATGCTGTTATTTTATAACAATTCAATATGGCGGATCCAATATGTCGACAAAAAAATTTTGAAATGAATAAAATCGATTGAAACTTGTTGCTCGGAGGTTTTTGGGGTCGCTAATTACGAATAGGGTGTTTCAAATGATCATTTGAATCTAATAAGGTAAGATATTCAAGACACAAAAATTAAAAAATATTTTTTTTGCTATTTTGAATCTTTATAAACTAACACCATATTCGTAATCAACGACCCCAAAAACCTCTGAGCAACAAGTTTCAATCGATTTCATTCATTTCAACATTTTTTGTCGCCATATTGGACCCGCCATTTTGAATTGTTAT
>WNHD01004514.1:0-11596 GCA_011057455.1 Ganaspis sp. Gsp50 | reverse complement strand
CGTGACTTTCGTTGGCCCCTAGAATAGTGGAAACCTCGCTAACGCGGGGCCAACGAAAGTCACGCGTATCACCTTATAGCATCCAGCCCCTCAATTATTAGTATTATTTATTTTTGCTTTAAATTAGAGAACTTTTTGTGCTAACGATGCTAATACAGTATACTTTGATATGAGCCTGCGCGACGCGCGTATCGACGCTTTCTACGGAATGCGAGGGTGCTTACAATAAAAATTCATAATTAATAAACTATTTTGAAGTAATAATTTTTGTCCAGATATTTTATCCTCGATTCATACAGTTTATTTCTTTATAAGTAAAATTTAAGTTATATATCCAGAACACGATTGAATCTTTATTTGTTTATTATAAACAATTTTTTTTTTTTTTTTTTATCATACATCCAAGACTCAACTGTCGATAAATCGGCTTTACTCAGTTAAGGTTTTCCGTAGTTTCCCTTAACTCTGGTTGGGGAATAAATGGGGACTTATGGAGAAGAATTGGGAGGGGTATTAGATATGTAAAAACCCGAAAAAGGGTATACATGGAGGAACCAAAATAAAAAAAAAATATAAACAATTTTTTTTATACATAATTAAGTTTTTCAAAAATTAAAAAATAATGTTTTCAAATGTAATATCTTTATTAACTATGTATGAAAAAATGAACAAGATTTGATAAATCACTACAAAGATATAAACGTTTAAAAAATTGTATGCATTAAAGAATAATTGTTTATAAAAAAACGGAATAATATTTTTCAATAAAACTCATTGTCAGTGAATGTTTGTTGCTATACTATACTTAGAATAACAGTTTTGTGAAGTTTAATTAAAAAATTATAAACCTTGACAAATCAGGGGCTCACTTCAAAAATTTTCACCCTGTATTATGTTTATTACATATTATATTGTTATTATTATTATTATTTTTATTACTATTATTATATATTATATATTATATATAAAATTTATTATACTTTTATTTTGTTTGTATTTGTATGTTTTTAAAAAAAGTAAAGGACTTATTATTGTTTTATAGAATTTGAGGTTATGCTATATAAAGTAGTTCGTGAAAGAAAATCATCGTAGAAATTGAAATTCATCGTAGAAAATCATCTATTAGTACATGATTAATTGTATTCAATTTACTATTGTTTAAAATAATGTATGCATATAGATGATTTTGTAAAATAAATTACCGTTTATTTAAACAAATGAATAAAATCTGATTATGCAAAACACTAAAAGTTTTTTCCGTTCATTAAATTTTGCGATATATTAAATTATTTTTTATTTAACCTAGCACCTATATTAATCAATATTGTCATTAGTTGGTTAATGTATTCATCGTTTCTCTATGAGGCCGCGCTCGACGCCATTTTCGACGCATTGTCGCTCTATAAACTGATTGTGAGTAAAATGCTATTTACTTACAATTAGAGGTAT
Source organism: Ganaspis sp. Gsp50 (assembly GCA_011057455.1). Taxonomy (NCBI): domain Eukaryota; kingdom Metazoa; phylum Arthropoda; class Insecta; order Hymenoptera; family Figitidae; genus Ganaspis; species Ganaspis sp. Gsp50. Next base: position 10,147 of record WNHD01004514.1, on the reverse strand, counting down.
TATTTATCTAAAAGGTATTTTTTAAAACTTTAATAATTAAAAATAACCTTGGAGGTATGAAAGGATGAGTTGAAGTTATATCCATTCGTGCTCCGTTGTGATGCACTGGATTTCCAGAATGAGGCGAAAGCTGGGTTAAAATTGATGATGGTTGATGCTTGTCAGGTAGACCAGAATGTTTCGCTTTCCGAGGTCCCCGTTCATGTTGTACAGCTAAACATTAACATATTATAAAAATTATTACAATCTGCTTATTACAAAAAGTTATTATTATTTTTATTATTATTATTATTATTATTATTATTAATATTATTATTATTATTATTATTATTAATATTATTGTTATTATTCTTACAAAATAGAAGTCTTTAAAGAGATTTCCTGAAGGTAATACAATTTTATATTAAAAAATTATATATTCCTAAATTACAAAACGATATCGTCGCCGTGGCTGTTTGAAGATTAAGTAATCTCTATGGAAGGAGAGCATAATGTATATTGTTGCGTGAATATTTGTTAGACATATTTCACTGAACATGTTACAAAACTTCAATGTGTACATATATATGGTAGAAAAAATATTGTGACTTTAGGCTGTGAGCATCTCAATATATTAATTATTAACACAATAATAATGTAAAATGCTATTTATAATTAAGTCTCTCAAACAAAAACTATCTTCTAATTTTGCTTTTTTCTTTTGTTAAGACAACCAAACATAAAATGGTCCTTCTCTAATAGCATAACTATCTACTTTTTCATTCTAACCAATAAAATCCTTCAGCCCCACCTTTTTTAGCTCATTTACATATTTCTAGTAGGAAGGGATTCATTTCAGACATGATTATTGGGCATATGAGATCCAAACCTTGTATTAAATATTGATAAATTCTTCAAGAGGCACGGTTATTGTTTTACAGCAACTTTCTAACTTCCTCAAAAATGTTTAAGGTATATCTATTTTTAGTTTGTAATAATTCCTAGTTTTGGGTATAAAAGGCTTGTGTTGAATTGGAAATAAAATAGTCAATGATTTAAATACAAATAAAAAGTGTGGTTTATTCAAAAGTAATGTGTTAAGTGGAATTTGGATTTGTCGGACTGCGCGAGCTATATCTTCTTCGCGTTGAAGAGAACAAAAGCTAACTAACTCGGTCTTGTCCTGCAAAAGCTATTGCAAGGGCTCAAATCTCCTTTTTTACATTGTTGCCAGCCACTTTAGTTTTTAAAAATTAAACAGGCAATATTTGGCAACGTTGGCAATTTATATAATCTGAAATTTGGTACCTGGCCTCAACAATTCCTACAAAGCAAGCATTATAAAATAAGGTTTGGAAATGAAATTATCGAAATAAAAATGGACGGAAAAAGAGTGAAAATAAAACTTCAGAAAATACAAAGAATTTGCTGAAAATACAATTTTCTATATTCAAAATATTGCCACAGTGGTCAATTTTGGCATTTGTCAATTGTGTCCAGTTTTAATGTAAAACAGCCAATTTTTCAACTGTCATTTGGTAAATGTATAGAAAATTTACCGACGAGTGTCGTGAGGCAAGTGTGAATTTTTACGTGTTGCTATGCAGAGAGGAAAATGTAAATCAAATAATGCGTGAATCGCTACCCCAAATAAGCTGATTATTTATTCGCAATCACATTGTTTGTACATTTCCAGTGAACTTTACTAATGATGTTTATCAAGCGAAAATAATACGCTATTTAGAATCAAATTCTAAATAGTACGTTTGAATGTGATTTATTCTGTAAAGTGATCCTGAGCTAAACAGTGTAATTCGAGTGAATCCATGTAGGCATGAGATTTGAATCCTATCTGTGCCAATAATTAATTCTGCATTTGATAACTATTGATTTCGATAAGCTACAGAGTGAAATTAAACGATTAAATAGATCTCCTTTTCAAGATTTAAAGACGTGTAAAATGTCTATTTTTCTACCTTAAAATAAAAATTTAATTTGTTGGCAGCCCAGTAAGAAAAATTTTATTAAGACGATGCGAATATACAACGGACTTAGTGTATCTTGTTTAGCGACAAATACGAATTGGAAGTGCATTGTAATTCTTCTGACTGTATTATCCTACCAAACCGGTTCGCTCCAATTCAGTGAACACATTTGTCTAATTTAATATTTTCCACTTCTTCTGCTCGAATTCAAAGAATTTCAAATTTCAATTTCAAATTTTCAAATCAATTTTGATTTTAATAATATGAAGAGATAAAAGTATTTAAATTGTTTGTTTTCATTTTAGTATTTATTAAAAGTGTGATAAAATTGATTGTCAGGGTCTTCTTGTAAGATATTTACCTAACTGCAGCTGAATTTCGGCAAATTGTACTGGGCCAACATTAGCTTTCAAATCACCCAATTACCGGCCCAGAAACGGTAATGTTACTCAATTATTTAAAAATGACAAAGTTTAGCCAAGTAATGACACAACGACGCGATGACCCGTTGGTTGTCCAAATCTTACTTATAATAAGATTTCAAACCAGACAGTAGAAAAAGAAAACAGCCAGACCAACGTAGTAAAGAAGGTTTAAAACCAGACAGTAGAAAAAGCAAATATAATCAGACATACGCGACGCAGTAATAAAAACTTAAAACCAGACAGTAGAGAAAGCAAGCATAGTCAGACCGACGATGCAAAAGAGATTTAAAATAAGACAGTAGAAAAAGCAAGCTAATGCTTCATTTGGTCTGGCGATTTTTGCTTTATCTACTGCTTTATTTTAAACCTCCCTTGCTACGTTGTTCTGACTATACTGGCTTTTTCTACTTACTGGTTTTAAATCTTTATTACTTCGTCAGCCTGACTATGTTTGTTTTTTCTATATCTTACTACATTGGTCTTACTATACATGTTTTTTCTACTGTCTGGTTTTAAATTTTTTTATGTTGATTCGATTGTGCTAGCTTTCTCTACCGTCTAGCTTGAAATCTTTCTCACTGTATATTTCCCTTGCATTGGTTTTTCATGTGGTTGTTATTCAGAATTTCTACAAACTTTTCTTCAAGAAATTCCACGAGAGAAATAGACAAATTTTCATGCTATTTTTTCATCTGTTTTTTTAAATTAAAAAATGAATTTCTCAATATTTTTTAAGAAGTAAAATTTACTTTTGAAATAATAGAAGTTTCTTTAAAATAATTATCTATAAAATTTAAATTACTCAAGATCATTATTTTTGAATTTAAAATCATTTGAATTATTTTGAAGAGTTTTTATATATTTTGAAGAATTTTTAAATATTCTAAAGTAGTTTTGAAGTATTCTAATACTTTTAGAATATTTAAAAAAATTAATGTTATAAAATCTGTTTATACTTTATTTAATACTTAAAATGCTAATAAAAAGTCAACCAAAACTCTATTTACAAGATACTACCGAAGGTTCTTTTGCCCCAGGTTCCAAACCTTTACGAAAAAACTTCATCATTCTTAAATAATTACAGTATTTTAACGGTTCCTACTAATAATAAAAACATGGATCATAATTTAATCAAAAAGACAAGAGTAAAAAATCTGAAACCACAAATTCTGTATACAAAATAAGTTGCCAAAATTGTTCTGTTTGTTATGTTCGTCAATCGAAAAGAATGGTAGGTGTTCGAATCAATGAACACAAAATTTCAAAAACAAACGTTGTTGCAGATCATATTAATCTTTACAATCACAATTTTTAAAGAAATAAATTCTTAATTTTTGATAAAGAAAGTTCTTTTAATAAACGCCTAATTCCTGAAATGATCCATATTAATCTACAAAAAAATCCTAAAAATAAAAAAGATGATTCATTAAATCTTAGTAGTTATTATACTCATTTTATGAGTATAATTAAAAAAAAGATAAAAAAATATTTTATTTTTTGGGTCAGTGTTATCATTTTCTTTGGTCTGCGAGGCTCCTTCTTATAACATTTAGTATTTTAAAAAAAATTTGGAGTGTTTTAAAGTATATTTAAATATTTTGAAGAATTTTTACGTGTCTTTAAATAGTTTGAAATATTGTAAAATATTTTGAAGTGTTAGGAAGAATTTGGGAATATTTTGATGTATTCAGAAGTATTTAAAAAGTTTAAAGTATTTTTAAACGTTTTTTTTAAATATTTTGAAGTATTATTATTATAAAATATAATTATTAAAAATTAAAATATGTTTAAAATATGTTGGAGTATTGGAAAATATTTTGAAGTCTTGATAACTATTTGGAAATAGCTTCAAACAATTTTAATTATTCTTAATATTTTAAAGTATTTTAAAATGTTTTGAAGAAATCCTTTATTACATTAATTTGGATTATTTTGATATAGTGTGAAGCATTTCAAATTAGTTTTAAGTATTTTTAAATATTTAGAAGTTTTTTTAAAACAAAAGTTTAAAACTTTAGTAAAACTTAATAAAGATCGTAAATAGTAAAGAAATTGAATAAAAAAGAATACAACGCTATAAATGAAAATTCCATAAGATTTCCATGATTTCATGAGGACTAATGAAATTCCTTGAGAATTCAAGGTTCTCCATAGTTTCCAAAGTTGTTGAAACCCTGGTATTGCAAATATTAATTTAACGTCACGAAACATAACCTGAAATTTGTAAAACATAAAACTGTTTAATTCGTACTAATGTTTTAGTACCTTTCCTTCAATTTTACCTGTTGGGAAGATTATTATGTATAATATTTAAAAGGATTTAAAGAAATACAAACAAATGAAATTGAATCTTTCTCATGTATTTTATAATGACATTCAAGAGTTTCTTTACAACGTCTAAAACAGAACTAAAGTTGACACTTGCCTCTTTCGGAAATCCTTTGTATCGAAGCTTTGAAAAGTATATGGATAACATTAACAATTTTTGGTACTCGTGCATTCGACGAAGTCGCTTATCTCAATTCGAAACAATTAATACGACTCTAGAAGGTGTAGAACCAAATTTCTTAAAATGTCAATTTTAACATTACTTTCAAATATTTATATTTTTTTTTACATGAGTCATTGATGGAAGGTAGCAGTAGCAAATAAATGTATCCAGATATTTGAAAGTGAATAAGAGTAACTGATAGAGGGTGTGCATGAGTAAGAGAGCGGAGGTGTAATGTCAGGGGGTGGTAGGTGAAAGGGAGAAGGCTATGGAGAGAAGTACAAGAGAGGTAGTAAATGTGGTGGCTGGGTTTGAGCTCGCAGGGTTTTGAGCTTGGTCTCGAGTGCTGGGTTGGAGCAGAGCTACCGACATCATCATTAATGAGGCTGAGCGGATACCAGCCGCGAATTCCCACGTTCGCAGTGGCGCAGCAATATCCGTTTCATCCCTTATCATCGCCCGCTGTATATGACCGTGTCAACGACGAGCAAATCACTTTTTAATTCCACTCACTGTAATCTCTTTTACTTTTTGAGAGCAGCGCATATTCAGACAAAGTTGATATAATTTTGAACCTTTTAAATAATTTTGAAATCAAATCGTACATACTTCGAATATGAAGCTTAAAACACAATAATTGTATACTTTGACAATTTGTGTTCCTGTATATGCAAATAGGAAGAAATCATTTCCTTTCCATTTGTGTCAGATTTTTAGGTTTTTTAATTGTTAACAATAAATTATTTGTTCGCAGTTTTGAACATTACAATTTTTAAACCCATTATGTAACTTTTCAATAACGTAAATCATTTATTTATTTTTTCTGAATCTCCGAACTTGATTGTGCTCGCAAGGGAGTTTAGGAAAATATGGTTTAAAGTAAGTATGAAAGCATTAGGGTGAATTATGGTATTTAACCGGGGGCACATTTTCTTAATCGATTTTCTTTTCCTGTAGTATATTTAGAAAAGTTTTAATACATTGTTTTTTCACAAGTTGTGTAGTCTAGCCTCTTTTAGGATTGTAGAAACCTGTAGATGAGTGCTCAAAATTCAATTTTAATTTCCAATTTTCAATATCTCTCAAGCATAGAAAGTTGAACTTTCCAACCGAATGTTCTAAAATTTTTCTCCCGGAAATACGGTCAGAAGTTGTCATGTGAGCAAGCACAGGCAAGTTTTCACATCCGACGGAAAGAAACACTTCTATGTACTTGTGTTTATTATTTCCTCGTTCAAAGTTATTTCCTTCGCACAAATTATTTTTCCGGCATTGATATTCAAAAATTAATTCATCATATCTCATTTCATGAGTGAATGAATGAATGAATTTAAACTCTTGAAACAAGAAAGTACTCTGTATAAAATCTTAACCTTAAGGGCGTTGTATGCAGTGGTTCTCAACAAAGTTTACCTTCTTTTCTGAAAAATTCCATTAAAATAATTCTTTTATAGAGAACTAAACATTCTTCTCGAATGAAGATTGTTACGTCGCTTATCAAATTTTCCAAAATTTATTTCAGACTTCTAAAAACAAATTAATTAAATAAACGAAATCCAGAAAGACAATGATTAAAATATAAATAATACTCAAGTTATAATCAAAACCTGAAATACATTTCAATATGAATCTTACTTCAACTGGTGACTTTATGAATATATAAATGTTGAAATGTGGAATGGTGGTTTTATTAATCTTCGGATTTAAAAATTTTGAATTTTATAAGTTCTCATTTAAAAAGTGAAAATTATTAACCAATTTTGGATTAGTTCCCCTTCTATTGTAATGTTACGTCAGTAACTTTTATAATTTAATTAATCGTAATATTAAAACATAATAATTTTCTTTCTTTTGACACGCGTAAAATTTTATAACATCAAGGCTAAAATCATGACAAATAGACTTCTGAAATTTTCTTAGTATTCTAGAATTCAAAAGAATTTAATAGAAACAAATCTTTCGAATTCCAAAACTTTAAGTATTTACAATATTTTGAAATTAAAAAGAATACAATATGAACAATTCTTTTCAATTCCAAAATACTGAAGTAACTTTAAATATAAAGATATTTTAAATTCAATTACTATATTATAGTTTCAATAGCTCAACGACTACGTCTCCTGACTTGTGTGCAGAAGACTCAAGTTCAATTCTTCGAACAGTCAAATTTTTTTCTTCGTTAATTATTAAATTAGAGTTGAAAGGAATTAATTTAAGTTTATTAACTAGTACTCTTACTGGATACAAAAGAATTGGACAAAGGGAATTGATAAAAATTGAAGAATTTTACTTTTTTTTTAATTCCTTGCTTCTTACTGGGATACCGTTTAATATTTTGAATAGAAATACTAAGTCGGAATAAAGCAGACGAGATGAAAGTCTTATAATTTCGAGCAAGGACCTCAGACCGGAATAATCCTGACTATAAAAATCGTAAGAGAAAGCCACTAGTATCGCGGCCAAACGCAAGAATCTGTTTCGAACTCTTTCCAGACTGATAATATCAGTCTGGTTCTAAGGCGAGCCCAAATTACCAACGCGTATTCCTAAATGGGCCTCACCAACGAAAAATACAAGGATCTCAAAGCAAAAGAGTGATTCCTAAAGCATCTCGAGTTCCTCATTACAAATCCAAATGTTTGCGTGGATCTATCAATAATCTGACTTATATGATCTTTAAAATCCAGAGTAAAGAGTATGCAGAATATCTTTAGTAAAAGTTATTACTAAGAAAATTATTTCTTAGTAAGTATTTTCTTAGTAACTTTTACTAAGGAATTCGAAATAAATTACATATAATTATCAAACTATGATCCTGATTGGGAAAAGGACTAAAAGGCGACAATTTATCCGGATGGACAAATGACTCAAGTGGAATTTTAAAGACTGATTATGCTTACAGAAGAGAGCAGTGCGCCACGGAAAATTTACATCTTTGGACATGTCAGGTGTTCGAAAAATGTTCCCATGTTCGAAAAATGGTCACAGTGCACGGCTTTCTAATGTACGCATAACCATAGCCTTTAAAATTCCACTTTGTCCATCTGGACCAAATATATTTCATTCAATCCAAACAAATAATTTCTCTCGGTTGATGTATCAATAATCTGGCCACTTTGAATTAACTGATTAAAGATCGTAAATTGGAAAAATGGAAGATAATTAAATTTCATACACGAAAAAAGTGTTCAATCCCAAACACGCTATCCCAAACATTGAGAAGTCGACTTTTCAAAACTCCGTACAAAATAACAAGTGTGAAGTTAGTTAAAAATCGAAAATTAAGAAATCTAAAGCGCTAGTCAATAAATACTTTCTCCCTGCAGAAACATAAAAAATTGATTAAGATGTTTTTCCTAATGGCGTTAGAATACTCCCTTAAATTTCACCATGACACCCTTAAGAAGATTGAAACAGCTTTTCTACTTATTTTACAATCTTTGTAGCAGTGTGACTTAATGCTGAAACGAATTTGTTGGTCGTGCGCATCACTTGGCACCGAGTGGCACGTAGAATTAGGATCAAAAGGGTGTCAGAATGGACCAACCCAGCGGGCAAACATACGCAGACAAATTCAAGTAAGTGTGTGTATAGAGAGGAGAGGAAAATACGAAGGATGTGGCGTAATACATTGCGTAGCACGTGTGGGTCACAATGCTATTTCCCACACATCAGGCTCCCTACAGGCGACCCTCAGGGTAAGCAAGGTGAAGGGTGCGTGGGTGGTGGTCCGTGGATGATAGGCTCACACTCTCTATCCTGCTAAACGGTAAACCGATCTGTGAACATTTCAACAGTCAGCGATCTCCGAGGCTAATCCTTGAGTGAGAGGGGTTGATACATCGCATCGCCAGCCACCCTTCGTTCAAAACAACCACCTCCCTTTGGCTCCGCTCCACATGTTCCTGCCCTGTACATTTCCAAAGCCGCGACGAGCCCTACATGTGTATCGGCCGGATAGACCAAATTCTATTCATATGGAATTTATAGCCGTGTCGGCTTGCCAACCATTCGAAGAAATTATCCTGTGTATGTTACGTGTCGGTACGCATCTAGATGGAGCGTGCAAAGAGGGTTGGTCCAGCTGATGATGGGGTTGTTTCCTAATCGACGGGGCTGATCATTGTTAATTTATCAAACACTCTTCCATTGTAGACCCTACTTCAAGTGCCCTGTTGTTCTTTTATTTCGTTTTAATAGACAATGCAGTCTATAATAGCCTTTTCTGTTTTTATATTGTAAGAACTGGTGAGGGTTCTATTACTTGTAATAGAGCTACGCAGGTCAGATGCTTTGGGTTTTCAATACGTTTATTTAATAGACTGACGGAATTTGGCCTCAATTTCTAGATTTGCCAAGCAATGGTAACATGCATGTTGAAACGGTTGGAGGACAAAAGTTCCAAACAAAAAGTTTCAAAGATTTTAATTTCCAAAGACCAAAAGATCCAAAAGTTCTTTCCTCCATGGACCAAAAGTTCCAAAAAATCTTTTTTTCAATTTTTCATTCTGGTGATATCTTTAGTAGCAGGTTTCTAGGTATCAATCTATTTAAACAGTTTTAGTTTTCATTCATTTACGTCCTTTCCAAATTGTTGTTGGCCGGAATCATTCAAGTTTATATAATTTTCTGTTAGAAGTACAAAATGAACAAGGCGAGACTGAGGTTATGCTTAATCAACTAAATCTTGGCCAAGAAATTAAAAATGTTCGCCCATTCAGTCGTCGGAAAGTCGAGGAGAGAATTTATAACATTCTGCTTAAATATAATGAATATTCCGAAAACGATATTCCAACGTATTTAAAGAATATTGGTCACAATATTGTCTTGTAACTTTCTCTCCTCATTTTTATTTGTATAAATTTGAATTGTTACTGTTTTCTAAAATTTTTTACATATATTTTGGAAATTATATTGGAACCTTTGTATTCTAGCTCCTCTTTATTTTGGCCCTTTTGTATTCAGGAACTTTTTCATTTCGGAACTTTCGGAAACTCGACTTGTTTCTGCTGTTATCTTATCAGTTAACTGATCTGATCACCTGTCTTCGGTTTTTGATCGCCGGTCGATGAGTTAGACATAAACTTAAAAAAATGATGACACGAGTGTGTTGATATCAGTTTTTTTGCATATTTATTCAAAGTATTATCACGTTGTGCAAATTTATGTACAGTCGACTCTCGATAATTCGAAGTTCAAACGCCTGCACTGTGACTTCGAATTATCGAGAATTTCGAATTATCAAATTTCGAATTAACAAGCATAAA
>WNHD01004513.1:5780-16907 GCA_011057455.1 Ganaspis sp. Gsp50 | reverse complement strand
TAGAAAAATAAATAAATAAATAACACAAATTAAATAAATTAAGATATGACAGAAACATTTAAATAACGAGTATAAACAGGAACGTCACATTTAAAACTAAACATTTATTTAGATTTTGAAACGTTGGAGCAATTTTTTGATAAAACATCATTTGTCCGAATGATATCGTTTTTATTCTTTTATCGACCTTGTAATAATAGTTTATCATTGTTCAATATAAAGCATTGTTTAACTAACATGGTTAGTTCGGAAATTTTTCATAATATAGTTCTGAAATTTTCCCTAATAGTTAGGAAATTTTTCCTTATAAAAGTACCGAAAAATTTCCGAAAAGTTCTGAAAAGCTTCTAGAACTCTGCGGAAAAATTCCGGTCGAAATTTTTTAGTGTACAGGACAAGCTGTACATGTGCGCGAACATACTTTGATATATTTTAATTGATTAAAATCGAACAGACTAAAATGATCAATTCTAGATGGAGGAAAATTAGAATCGAGTAAAACGATAATTTTACAAGTATTTTGCACTCTGGGTAAGATGGAGTAGAATTATAATTTGCAGATTGAGTAAAGTCATCTGCAGATTGAGTTTAATCATGGAGTTTGCCGAGTGGATTTCTGTGCGGGATGGTGCATCTGCTGGATTCTTGAGTAAGTGCACGTTTGCGTGAAGGAGGCACAGTAGATAGGGACGAAGGTAGCAAAAGGGCCATTTGAAGAAGTAAGGACGGATGGCAAGTGTCAGTGTCGGAGGAGGGCGAACGAAAGGGTTCGATACTTGAGTAGAATGATTCCTGTGCCACCTGTGTAGGCCGCATGTGATCTGTACCATCCTAATAAGATCCTGGGAGAACATGGCAGTGAAAGGCTCGCGCCAAGGAATGCCGCTAGAGAATTTCTGCAGGCGAAGCACGCGTTGTGCTGCGTAGGTGTGTGAAGCAATGCTTGTGTGAAGAGGGTGGTTTCGAGCCCCGAAGCGCGATGTAGCGGGCTGTGGTCAGTGACGGGATTCGAAATACGATGGTGGTTGTGCTCGGTACGCAACCACTCGCACTCTCTCTCTCTCTTTCTATCGCCCTCTCTATCTATCTATCTATCTCTTTCTATCTCACTATCTATCTCTTTCTCTCTCACTACCTATCTATCTCTATCCTTTTCTCTCTCTCTATCTCTTTCCCTCCCTCTCTCTCTCTCTTTCTCTCTCTCGGTACATTCTCACTCACTCTATCAAGATATCGTTTACTATCTCTCGTCCTCTCTGTCTCTCGCATTCTCTCTAACAAGCAGGATATACTGAGGGCAGTGTACACGTACAGTCCTTGCAGGAGAAAGCGACGAAATCGCTTCCTCTGCAGGTGAAGGCTCGACAACTCACTTGATTTAAGCTGCATTGCTGTGTTACTCTAGTTTGCAAAATTCAGCACAGTTGACCTTGCAAGCGTTTCATTAGACTTTGGGGACCAGTTTTCAGAATAATGCAAATGAACCTTGTCCTTTAAAAGGTTCTTCACGCCGACTTCATTTCTACATTTCATAAATTTTTTTCAACATGTTCTACATTTGTAACCCTTTTTTTCTTCATTCGTTATTTTCATTACAAATGAATTTCCATTACAAATGAATTTTCATCATCATTTTCATTTTTACATTCTCATCAATAATGAGAAAGTATTCAAAATGTGCGATTTTTTGTTTAATTTTTCGCATTTGTAATCTTCTTTTGTGATAATAATCAAGGGATTTGATATTTCTGCATTTCTTATCATCCTGTAAGAAATTTTCCATGATTTGACTTCTATGATTTTTCTATGACCTGAGTTGCGATGATTAATTCATTACCGCAACGTAAGCTTGCATTACTCGCAAACGTAAGACGTTTGTTGCGAAGTTGTTATCCACTCTTTCGGTTTCAAAGACACGTAGAGAGGTAGTAAGTAGTTAAAATACAAATAGAACAGAGAAAAATGAATCGAAAAGTCCTGTACCACTTTTCAAAATTTTGAGCCGTTTGGGAGTTACAACGGTTCGAAGTTAACCAATCAGGTGCGCCCGCTACTGTACCGCAGCGGCAACGGAGCGTCCCCACTTCGGTACCCAGTGCTACCGCTCCGCTGCGCACGCGCGGTCATCACGGTAGAGGGGATGGATATCTAACTCTCTTTCCATTGACCAACTTTGAATTGTCGTAATTCTGGAACGGCTGCAAATTTCGAAAAGTGGTAAAGAACTTTTCGAATCAATTTTTTCTAATTTATGTGTGGATTTAATGTATTCGGCTTAATACGGGTTACCCTGTGTAAAAATTTATACTTTCAACGGTTTTTAAAGCACTTTACAATTTTTTAAGTTTATTAAGACTTGATCTTACAATTTTTTAAATTTTTTAGCTGTTATGGAGAATGTTATAAAATTTTTCCTAAGATCAGTTCTTTTACGTGAGCACTTCGAAGACGATCTTTAAAATAGTATATTAATAAGTTAAATATACTTTTATCAAGAATAATATTATGATCAAAATTTCATTCACTGTAGAATTTGTAATGAAACAAATTTCCACTGCGCTAAACTTGATTTCTGTAACTGTTCTTTGAGTGTCTTTATCAATGCGAAGCGATCTCACATTCTTAAATATTTTAATCTTTTTATTTTATTTCAATTCAAATATTTATTAAAGGCTAGCTAGCTGATTGAATCCGCTGTACACTTATAGCTGAGAATCAGCCAAGTTTCGCTGATTCATTTTAAGAGAGTATTTGGATACATTGGAACGCCTATTCTGTACAGCCAAACACTGTACAAAATCGGCGTTCCAGTGTATTATGGAAAATTGATTCTCTTTTGATACTCTAAACTGTTGATTTTTGGGGAGCAGGAGCAGTAAACGAGCATCCTGAAAAACATGTTTTAAATGCTGAAAAATTCACAGAATACTAAACTTTTTTAAAAAAGTTGATAATTTTAAAAAGAACATCTTGTGCCTGTATTATAGCTATACCTACTGTATATAGTAGTTTGAAAAACTTCCATGAATCGAATTTGAATTTTGTCATAATTTTAAAAATATTTGTTGATAGTGAATGAATGAATGAAAATGGATTTTTACTTAATCTAGCATGTTTCCTCTAAAGCTTAACATATTTTATTAAAATTTATACACAGCACGTATTAAAGTTTCATGTATGATGTATAAATTTTCTTTCAGTGCAGAGTATACCTATGTATTTGTATGTGTGTATGCGCACATATGTATACAAAAATATAGGTATTCATATACTGTGCTCTGCGAATATTTGTACCGGACGTTTCGATAATTCGATTCACAGAATTATAAATTTATTTTAATACCAATGCCAGAATAATTAATTAGCGCATAATTTATTATTTTTAATTTTAATTGTTAACGTTGTAGTAACATAATTAAAGACAAGTAAAACTGGAATTTAAGACAAATAATATTTTATTTAATTTATAATATATTTATTTATTTTATAATATATTTATTTAGTTTGTAATATATTTATTTATTTTATAATATATTTATTTATTATATCATACATTTATTTATTTTATAATACATTTATTTATTGATCAAGAATATTCCTGAAATTATTATAATACACACAAAGAGTGAAATATATAAGAACGATACGAATAAAGTTATATTCTGTGAAGATAATTATAATTCAAATTTATAAGATCAGTACTATTTCATTCAAGTGGATTTTATGTATACGTCTATTTTAATATCATCTCACTCAGCGCAAAATGTATTTTATCCTGAAACAAGAACATTAAAACATTCATTGAATTTATTATAGAAAATAATGACATCGTACATTTTTTCAACCATTAGCGAAATAAATACTTTATGTAAGTCAATTGATTCGTTTTTTAATGTAGGAAATTTTTCATAAAGGAACTATTATTAAAAAGAGACAATTTTAAAAGTTATATAAAAAATAATGTAATTTTGATTGTAAAAAATCATTTTAAAAAATCATTAAAAAATCATAAAAAAATTGCAAAAATTCATAAAAAATTGCTAATTATTTCATTCATTCTTGGTAAAATATATACTCTATGTAAGTCAATCTATTATAGTCCCGATACAAAAAATCTAAATTTTTTAATTTATAAAATAAAATTTTTTTAGAGACAAAAGTTTATTTTAAAAAACCGTATTTTTAAGAAAAAAATGTGTTAAAAAATTCTTGATTTAGTTTTTCTAAAAAATACTGTTCAAAAATACAAATTTCTAAAAATAATCTCTTTCTAGATTTATATGAGTGTAAAGCCGTACCAAATTTCATTAAAATCGGCCAAAGAGTCCTTGAGATACTGACCTTAAAAAGCGTGACAAATGTCCGCACACACACGCACACACTCATATGGACCTTACTTCATTCTTTCTGCACATAAGTTTCCCCAAAAACAATGATTTTCAATATTTTTTAATTTTTAAAAAATAATAACTTTCTATAAAATAATAATAAAAAGTTTGATAATAGCTTAAAAAGTGCATTTTTAAGGCAACTATCAACCATCCATAGAATATTAAAGTGCAGAGTAAAATTTAAAACAAAATTCTTTAAAAAACTAGTTTTTCAAAATTTTTGTTTTTTTCAAAAGTTAATAACTCTGGATAGAATTGCGCTACAAAGTTCGTTAAACGGTCAATTGATGCGTTTTTAAAGCACAAAAAACATAAAATAGTTACATTGTAACTGTTTCGACAAATGCTAAAGATATATAATAAAAATCGATTTTTCACATTTTTTGATTTTTTAAAAAGTGAACAACTTTGGATATAATTGAGCTAAAAGATTCATTAAACGTTTAAGCGATGTGCTTTCGAAGCATAAAAAAGAAAAATCATTTTCATTTTAATTTGTTTAAAAAATTCAAAGCATGGCTAAAAAGCGTGTTTTTCAAAACTTTCGATCTTTAAAATCTGAATAACTTTGGATAGAATTGGACTAGGAGGTTTATTGAACGAACAATCGATTTCTTTGTCAAGTGCAAAAGGGATGAAATAATTATATTTTACCCATTTAAAAAAATGCAAAAAATATATAGAAAAAACGATTTTTTAAATTTTTTCAAATGAGCTAGAAATATAGTTAGAATTGATCGGGTTCAATTTCAAATCATATTTTGTCGCCTTTTGAGATCTATATTTTGATGAAAGAATCATGATTCTGCACTATTATGGTTTCTGATATAGAACAAAAAAAGAGACATTTTTCATTTTCTTATACACACTGAGAGAAAAGTTTCTTTTCATTTAAAGAAATAACTTTCTTTGCCTTGTGCCTTTGATTTCATTTTTTTTGCATTCAAAGAAATTTTCTTTGTTTCAAACAAATTTATGCCCAAAAAATAATTTTCTTGACCGTATATGAATACTAGAATTTCTTTGATTTAATGCAGAAATTTTTCTAAATAAAAGAAAATTTCTATGAATAAAAGAAATTTTTTTTGAATAAAAGAAATTTTCTTTGAATCGAAGAAGTTTTCTTTGAATCGAAGAAATTTTCTATGAATCAAAGAAATTTTCATTGATTAAAAAAAATTCCTTTGATTCAAAACAGAAAAGTCAAAGAAAGTTATGTTTCTTTAAATGAAAAGAAATTTTTTTTTAGTGTAAAATAAAATATACAGGGTGATTAAAGATTTTTGTTAAAACTAGCATTTCATAAATTAGACGAAAAATTAGAAAACCCGTATTTTGTTATTTTTCTGTATTCTTCATAGGTCAAGATTAAATCGAATTTGAAGTTTGGATACTACAGGGTGACTGAAAATTGTTAGAGAAAGTAAAAAATGTGAATGAGTTTTACAGAAGAATGTCAAAGTACTTTTTAATTTTCGCTAAAAGTGTATAAAAATCATAACTTTTAAAAAGAAAGTGTCACCCTGTAGGATACAAGTCAACTCTCGGTCATCTATGAAGGAAAAAGGCAAATAAAAAGTATTACTTTTTTTCCAATTTCTAAAAATCTTATCTTTAATACAAAAATTTTAGTCACCCTGTAGTATTCAAATTTTGAATTTTTATTTATTTCCGATCGGTGAGGAACAAAAAATTTTTTTAAAAATGCAGGTCTCTTTAATTTTCTACAGTTTCTGGAAATGGTAGTTTTAATACAATTTTTTAATCATCCTGTAGCATCCAGCTTCGAATTTGATTATCTCCTAAGGGGCTATCCATAAACTACGTCACGCTATTTTTCACATTTTTTCCACTCCCCTCTCGTCACAAACTTCACATGCATCAGCACCATTTTTTCTACAGATCATCACGGTCAGCAAATTCGACCCCCCCCCCTCGAAAGCGTGACGTAGTTTATGGACCTAACTTATTAATAATTGAGGGGAAGAAAAAAATACGAATCTGTTAATTTTTGTTTAGTTTCTAAAACGAATTTGTTAATTTTTGTTTAGTTTCTAAATATGCGAACTTTAGACAGAATTTTGAACCACCCTGTATACAGGCAAACGACTTGTTTATGAATGTAGAAAATTCGAAAATAAACTGTTGTTAACAAATGATCATTTTTTATTTATTTTATTTATTTATTTATTTATTATTACACAATTCCCCGAAGTTGTTTATCCCCGAAATTTTAAAAAATAATTTTTAAAAATAATTTTTAAAACTCGAAATTTTTTTTTTCACAAAAATGATAATTATTTATTTCTTCATTTAAGTGAGAAAAGTTCCTAGGGCAAATCTGCCCTCCAAGGAGCAGTACAAAATTACAATTTTGTTTACCGATGAATCTTAATGTTATGCTTCTGTATAATTTAAAATCAATTGATTACAAGTTTGTGTGCCTATTCCATAAATGAATATAAAAATTTACTAATATAAAAGAAATTAAGGAATTAAAGCCAATAAAGCAATAAAAGATCATTTTCAAGCTGATATAAAAATTAATTTTTAACCCATATTCACAATTTAATACTTGAGATTACATATAATATTAACATATGTGTTAAATAAAGTACTACCAGTACGTGACGTCAAATATGCTATTATTTAATTATTATATAATAATTTTTAAAAAATAATTAGGCGTCATCTACATACTACGCGATATCCATGAGGGGGGGAGCGGATTAGACAAAGTATCACGCTCCATTATAAATTAATATTAAAACAATAGAAAAAGTATCACGATAGGGGGTCCAAATTACCCGAAATTTGTTTCACGTAATATGTGGATGACCCCTTATTGAAAAATAATTTTTAAAAAATAATTATTAAAAAATAATTACTAAAAAATAATTATTAAAAAATAATTGCTAAAAAATAATTATTAAAAAATAATTGCTAAAAAATAGTTATTAAAAAGTAATTATTAAAAATAATTATTAAATAATAATTATTAAAATTAATTATTAAAAAATAATTTTTAAATTTTAGATAAGAAGTAAAATTTAAAAATAATGAATTCATAAACAAGATCTACAGGCAATAGTACAGGAAACGGAGGAAGGACATGTTTTCCTGCGAAGAGGAAAATAAAACAATTTCTACATACATCATAATATAGAGTGTGAAAAAAGACTTTATTTTAATTGAAAAATTGGTTAAACAAGTTAAAGGAAATATTAACACAATTTGTTTCTCCAGTAAAGCAGAATAGCAGCAGCAGTAAAGTAGCAACAACGCGTTTAAACGCACATCGAATTATGTGGCGGCAATATATTTTACAACATTATTATACAATAAATTACAATGGGGAAAAAATATCGCTTTACAGAGAGAGATCGTACAGGGTTGTATTTTGCATGAATATATAGAGTGCAGCGAAACATCCAGCGGAATTGGCGAGCAGGGCCGGTGCATGAGGCGCGGTGGTGCGCAACGCGGTAGCCCCGCGCTGGGGCGGACAGCCCAACGCGTCCGAGAGAGGGTTGCAATGGTGGTTTGCTTTAGGTGAGGCAAGAGGTGGTGAGAGGTGAGGTGGGGGTGCTCCGCACAGGGCCACGGCGCAGTTGCTACTCAGACACGGGGATGCTCGCAATGCCTCTATCAAAGGTTACAAAAAATTGTGTCCAATTCGGCTAAAAAAACAAAATCCGTTTCTTCCTTTTAATGTGGAAAAAGGCTCGAGTGTCAAGTTGCGGGAAGTGCCGGCTCTCCGGGGCGGCAGAAAGACGAGAATCGAGGAAAAAGGAGTGCCGTGTGACGGGGCACGATTTTTGGTCTTTGCCGGGCGAGCGGCGCTCCTCCGGCGGTGCCGCAGAGATCCCAAGAAAGAAACAAGACGCGACGAGGATTGAGAAGGCAGTGGCGGGAAGCACGTGGAGAGAAAAGTCGGGAAAGCTTCGGCTGGGAGGGAAGGACCAACCCGGCGCGTCTTACCACGACGCAAGGAGCAAACGCAGGGCTCTAGAAGGGGAAGGAGCGGATGCTGAAGGAAGGGGCGGAGAGGGGCGAGGAGGAGAAGAGTCCGCACCCGGCAAAGACGCTTATTCGTTCCTCGTGTCACGTGGCCCCCTTCTTAGCGCCTTTTTCCTTTCTCCCGCGCGAGATTCGAATCCTTAGCCTCGGGTGGGGCGTACGGAACTCCTAACTTTCCGCGTCTTTCCACTTTCCGCACTGGATTTTAACTCTACGCCCATTCTCTCACTCTGGACCCCTAAGAATCGCTTTTTTTTCATCATTTTGCGTCATTTTTTTTTCTTTCTCATTTTCCGTTTTTTCTCTTTCTCTCATTTTCCATTTTTTGTCTCCCTCATTTTCCATCTTTTTTCTCTTCATTCGTTTTTCACTTTTTATTTTCACTTTTCATGAATTGGATCGGCATTTTTCGTGACTTTTGTTTGCGAAAAAGGGGTCCAGTGTGAGACTGACGATTGGGACTTTTCTGTTTCAGACGCGTCGCACTGTGTTGTTATGTGTTATTTCATTGAAAAATTAATTTTGCCGTTTGTAAAACACACACTGGTTTTTTGTCTGTGCAAACAAAGTCTGAACAGCTACCGTTGATTTACCGAACAACTTTAATCTTGTATCGACTACTCCATTTCGGACACACATCTAATTTCGAAATTTCCACGACGAAGAAGAATTTTAAGATATTATGAAAGAAAAGAAAATATAAGAAAAATACAAAAAAAGCGAAGAAAAAAAAGTAACAAAATTTTAAAGAAGCATTGCCTTAGATAAACCTAAAATCGTCAAGAGAGAAACGGAACGAGAAAAACTAAGAAACGAAGGGAAAAAAAGAAGAAACATTTTAGACGATTACGAAATAAATTGTAAAGATATGACTAAAGTATATTTTTAACAAGTTTTGAAACTTTAGATTTTAAAGCTAATCTTTAAAAAAGGGAGAAAAAGAAGAAAATGATAAAATTCTTAATAACTAAAATGTGATCTAAAAGTCGTTGCTACCAAGAAAGCCTTATGTCCTTGTTTCAATTAATTCAGTTCCAAACGTAAGTAAGATTCAAGTCATATTTAGATTATTGTAACGAGAGAATTGTAACAAAGTACAATTGTAACAAAGCACAATTGTAACAAAATACAATTGTAACAACATACAATTGTAACAACATAAAATTGTAACAACATACAATTATAGCAATATACAATTGTAGCAATATAAAATTGTTACAACATACAATTGTGTCGTTACAATTAAAATTTAAATTAATTAACAAACAAAATTACATTGTAATAATTAATCCATTTTTTCGTATATTCAAATATTTTTTTATCCTAAATTTAATTTCAAAGCTGTTCTACATTCGAATACAAAATTACCGTTTAAAAATTGCAAAATTTTGCAAAGTGGTTTCAAAGTGGTTTCAAAGTGGTTCCAAAGTAATTTCAAAGACGATTTTCGAATAAAAAATAAGTACAATAGCTGATGAACTATTTAAATTAAGGATAAAAAGTCTTTGCGAATTGAAATCAAGTAGATCCCATTTCTTCGGCGCGAAGGGCTCAAGCGCTACCAGACGACGCCTACTCAAAATCTGGTCTTTGCTCTCAAATTTTTATCAGTAGGGAAACGATCTAGAAACCCTGTACTTAAAAAATCGGCATCTTTAATGCTTATTTAGGGATAAATTGATTCAAATTGTTTTTCCATGTCGCAGAAGAAACTCTTCTTTATGGGAGCCCCGCCCATCGCGAAACTTCCCATTTTGCCAAACTCACGAACCAATCGAAAAAATTCGAATTTTCGAAATGATAAAAATATAAAAGTCTATTTTCTGGTATTTGCGAAAAGCATTCATTTTTAATATTTATTTCATTTTATTCAATTTATAAAAAATCGATTTTTTTTATTTTTACTTTTTTTACATTGAACTCTATTGAACTTTGTGTACCTGAAAAAGTGAAAATTCGTCTTCTGTTCGATTTAGTGAAAATTTATAGCAACTCTTAGTACATTTAAAACAACATAATGAGTTTTTTTTAAGTCGCAACAAATTTTAACAATTGAAAAGTGATTAAAATTTTCAACAGTTGGAATTGATGAACATTTTCGATCATTGAAATTGACGAACATTTTCAACAGTTGAAATTAATGCACATTTTGAACAGTTGAAATGTTGATGAAAATTTTTAAAAGTTGGAATTGATGAACTTTTTAGTAAGTTAGACAGAGAGAAAAAAAATTAAAATCTGTGTATATTAAATATTTAAAAATACTATTAAAAAAATAGTACCTATTTAAAAATACTATTAAAAAATAGTAATTAAAAATACTATTCTGATAATTATACTGATAATAAATAAATAAATTGGTTAATTGTAATAATAAAAAATTTTAGTCAAAATGAAATTAAGTACTATACCTATTGTGAAAAACTTGTATTTTTTAAAAAAGAACTTGTTGAATGCGAGAAACATTTGCACAGATTTGAAAAATTTCAAAATTTGTTTTTATCAAGCAATTACTATATTAACAAATTTTTGTTTAATATTTTTGTTTTTTTTTTAATATTAATTATATAAAAAAATTAAGCTTATACACATTTTTAACTACCATTATGTTTTTAATATTTTTTTTATAACTCAGTTCAAAAAACAGCATGAATTGTAACTCTGACGATAAGTAGAAAACTCCCTTTTCTGGAACAGTTCAAAAAAGAGCACTTTT
>WNHD01004512.1:0-11130 GCA_011057455.1 Ganaspis sp. Gsp50 | reverse complement strand
TGTACTTTTTGGGTAAAATTGAGTTGATTTAGACTATTTTTGGAAAATCGATAATCGGACCGAAAACAATGCTTCCCTATGAGGAAGCAAAAAGAATAAAAAAAACTCAGAATAAAAAATGTTTAGAATTAAAATCTTGATCAGTTTTGTTAAATTGAAAAGTTTTCAATTCGAGCATGAAAATCTTGGAAGTATTTTTAGGATTTTGGTTTTATTGGTTCAAGTTACATTAAAATGTTGTGTTGTACGTAGCGATTTTTTATTTACTCAGTACTTAATAACACATAGACGATACAACACTCAGTATTTCTAACTGATAAGAATATTTAATAAGATATTATGATTCCAAGTTTCAAATATTAACCATTATCGTAGATTAATACTATTAGCTTTTTATCTTTCGTTTATTTGGATGGTGGTTTCACCAGTGTTCGTAAAAATACACAGTCAAGTCTCCTTGATACTGTACAATAATAATTTACACAAAAATTGAATCACTCCTTGAAAAAATCGAGGAGATCGTAGAATACAATAATTCGCGAAACAAACTTTCTAATGGCTATAAAAATCAATTTTCAGTACCTAGACTGAAATATTACAAAATCGTAATAAAATCCATTTCATACGTGTAATACATTTTTTTCAACTATTTTACGTTTTAATTTTAATACCTTTTCAATACGTTTTAATTTTATTACCTTTTAATTTCATAACGCTTTAATTTTATTACCTTTTAATTTCATTACGCTTTACTTTTATTACCTTTTAATTTCATTACGCTTTACTTTTATTACCTTTTAATTTCATTACGTTTTAAGTTTACCTTTTAAATTCATTATCATTTAATTGTATTGTATTTTTTACTCTACATTATTAATGTCCCGATTTATATTTTCGGAGTCTATTTTTTTGCAAAATGTTTCGCTTACTTGGCGCTCATTGAGAATTAATGAAAATATCACAATTAAGATGCTAATGCTGTGAGACTGACCTACTGACTACGTATCGAACAAACAAAAAAAAAATATTTTTTTTTTTAACGAAAAAAAGTACATCACAATGACTAAGACCCGTCGAACCGATACATGAAAGAAGATTTTTAAAAAAAGAATCCAATGAAGGAATACAAAAAAAAATGTTGAACGAATCTCCGGATTCGCTGGTCCCAGTTCGGGATTTTTTAATAAATTAAAATTACGTTTATTGTATATGATTCAATCACACTTTAAATACTAGTACGATTCAAGAATACATTTTGTTTCGTCGGATTATTTTGCCCTTCCCTCCGACCAAACGGACGTACAAAATAGAAATAAAAACAGAGATACACGTACACGCACGTACAAAACGCACGTACTTACGCGCGTGTACACACACACATACACACAAAAGTCTCTTTTAAAGAAGTCGATTTTCTTTAAATTTATCGAGACTAAGCGAAGCATTTTCTGTTCTTGACTTCGGGAACAATAATTTAATATATACAAAAATAAATTCACTTAAAATTAACAAATTTAATACAATGAGCTAAAAAAGCTCTTTGCTCTCATTTCTTTTTTTCCAAATGGATATAAGCCGAGACGATGATTCATAATAATAAACATAATTAATAAACCGGTTTCAGAAATTCAACAGCTGGGCAAAATTTCATAAGTATACATTTTGTAGTTTAAAAAATATTTCCAGTATTAATGGAATGTAATTCGATTTCACAATTAATAAAATATAAACAACAATCATTCATTTTCAAAATAAAATAACAATTTAGAATTAACAATTAGCACAAAATTTACAAATATATAAATAGCTGGAAATTAGACGTGAACAGTTTTTTTCCTTAATTTAAACGTTTAAAAAATCGTTTAACTTCACTTAAACGATTTAATCGTGTTTCCTTTAAATACACAGATCTGTGAAAATTTGCATTTTTTAGCACATTTTTGATTAAGAAATTATTTTTGATAAGAGTAAAAAAGAAAGACAAGTAAAACATGATAAGACAGGAGAAACTATTCTCGATATCGCAAAAAGAAAAATCATTCTCGATTCTTCATAAAAAGGAATATTTTCGAATTACTTTCTATTCCATTTTCAAGATTCTTGGAAGAATTCTAATTCTAATTTCTTGAAAGAAAGAAAATCTCAAGATTTTTAGACATTTCGGACTAAAATTATGACGCACTCTGAAGAAAAAAACCTTAGAAACAAACGATTATAGGTTATGTTTGATGATAGTTTTAACACGCTTAAAGCTTCCTTTTTAATTATTTGCAGTCGAAAATAGTTTTTCTTGATAGTTTGCAAACAAAATATTCATAAAAGTCTCCTTTCGATTACAAATAATTAAAAGGGAAGCTTTAATCAAGTAAGAACTATCATCAAACATAACCTATATTCTTTTGCTTTTAAGGTCCCTTTCTTTGGAGCACGGCACAATTGAAAAAATCGAATTTTTAGCTATATTTAAAAGAATTGCACGTATAAGATAATTTTTAAAAGTAATTTTATTTAACTGAATCAAAGTAATTTTATTTAACTGAATGCTAACTAAATACTAAACTAAACATACTAAAGGTATGAATTGTCAAAAAAATGCTATATTTGTATTATTAAATAAATATTTCGATTTTAGACAAAAGCACTTCAAAATCTCGGATAGAGCAATTTTAGAAAAGATTCATTTTTAGAAAAAAAAAAATAAAACCATCAAAATCCATCGAGAGTAGTTAATTCAATTCTTTTGTCAAAAAGGTCTGTGTATTTTAACGAAATTCTCGTTTATTCAAAGTTTATGCCCAGCTACGATTGTTCCAATACAATCGACAAATTTTTATCAAGAGCGTGATTACACCAGCTTGTTTAAGATTAAAAAATTTTAGCGTAAGTTTATTAAACTACGCTTCCTTATTTTAGCATTTGCGCAAAATATTTACGCATGTGTTAACATAAAAAAGAAGTACAGCGAGCGCCAACAATAAAAATTGGAAGAAAAAAATTAAAAAAAGAAGAAAATGAAAATAAAGAAAAAGTGAAATAAGAAGCAAAACAAGAGAAATACAAAAAGAATAAGAAAAAAAATATCAGCAAGAAAACGAACAAAAAAAGAGCAACAAGAAAAAGAACAAGAAAAAAACAGCAAGAAGAAAAAAAGCAGAACAGAAAGAAAAAGAACAAAAAAGAGCAGCAAAAAAAGGACAACAAAAGAACAGTAAGAAGAACAAGAAAAATATTAAAAGCAACAAAAAAAGAAGAAAAATATGAAAAATAACGAGAGAAAAAGAAGAAAAAGATGAAAAAACAGGAGAGAAAAAGTACAAGAAAAAGATGAAAAATAACAAGAGAAAAAGATCAATAAAAAGATGAAAAAAAGAACAAGAAACAAATTATAAAAAATGCTTCTATGAGGAAGCAAAGAGCTTTTACAAAAATTCTTTCATCTTAAACTAGACAGTATAAAAACGTTCCGCAATTCAGAGACACTTTGGTATAACACACTTGGAATGGAATTTTCGAATATACAATTGTTACAATTTTCAATTATCAAAAGTTTGACGCTATCGCACACGTGTATTTCCTAAATACTCTTATGTAACCTTACGCCCTACTTTGGCAAAACTTTTACAAATCTAAAATCGTATGTTTATTTTTCTGGAATCACTCAATCAATTTTTTTAATAACTCGTCTAAAAAAAGTTTCGCATTAAAACTTTAGTTTTGGCTTAAAGTAATCTCAAAAAGTCTCAAAATTACTGGATCCTTTTGGTTGTAAATTCACCAAAAAGATGACAATTATGCGTTCTGGTGTTTATGGAAGATCAATTAATTAATTGATTAATCAATTAGTGGCTTCTTCGTGATTATTCGTGTACATTACAACTTCTTTTAATGGCAGTTTTAATTGAACTACGTAAACGGATCAACTGACCAAAGTCGTGTATTTTTTTAGAGCCTCATGTCTCGAGAACCAGTTGTAAAAAAGAAGCACCTGATTAGAGACATTCAGGACTCATTCTCAGACTTAAACGAAAAAGATCAAGTTGCCCTTACGTCTCCAAAGACAGATACAAAAAAACCCTCGTAGATAGCGAAAAACAAGAACCAAAATTCCCTAGAAATGTTGACTTTTTTTCCCTAGGGAAAACAAGACTTCATTTTTTACACACCCGTAATAATGAATCATTTTGGTCCGTGTTTCTAGAGTCTTTTTTGAGCCTAAGGGATAAAAAACGATTTTCGTGTTCAATGTAACAAAAAAAAAAAGTAAATGCACGTTGGAATGATATGGTTTTCCCTTATCTATCTAATGATTTTTCCGCATAAAATTACGTCAAAGCCTCTAATTTAAACGCATTGTGAAGTGGGTCCTTCGGAAACTGAAGATTGGACAAACAAATATTGCTTTCACGTGTTAGACAAATTTAATTCACTAAAGTGATAATTGTTATTTCAATAATTTAATTCTTTTAAACAAAAATATATACAAAATATCTTCTTTTAGGAGATGCACGATTATTGTTAAAATTTATTTATTTCTTGCAAAGAGAAAAAAAAATTAAAATGATTAATTAATAAGATAGCAAAATTACAAGTGATGAGAATCAAAATTACATGTATATTACAATTTCTGTTTAAAAATTCAACTTCATTGTAGTTTAATTACAATGAACTTTAATTAATTACAATGTCTCTTAATGTATTATTTTTTTTTTAATTTATTAAATGTAACGTTATCTCGCATAATTATTATTTAATCATTATTGTAAAGCAACGTACTATATATTTTTTTAATTTATTGCTTTCTGTCATAATTATTTGCAAAAGCTTTCAAATTGCTTAATATTCGCTTTACTTTATTATTTATCTTATTAAAGGCAGTTTATTTTTCGTGTCTTCGAATTATTATTCACTATACATTAAACATTGTCAAATAATTATATAATCTCAATTTCATTTGTACTAATTTGAAATAATTGCAAAATCACCTCTTACAACGAATTTCGTTTATCTTATTACATTAGTCGAATATTGTCGTTAATTGTAGGCTAAACAAAATTTTCTCGAATTTTTTGTTTGAATGTTTAATTCGAGTTTTGATTTAATTATTATTTATTGCTCAATTATTATTTATTGTTCAATCATTATTCATTGTTTAATTATTATTTATTGTTCAATTATCATTATTCATTGTTCAATTATTATTTATTGTTCAATTATCATTATTGATTGTTCAATTATTATTGATTGTTCAATTATTATTGATTGTTCAATTATTATTATTGATTAGTTAATTTTGTATCTATCTTCAAGAAGAAATAAAATTTCGATAAATGGTGATTCTGTGAATTACATAATAAAATGGAAATCATTGTAAATAACAATTGCGACAAAGAGAACAATTTATGACACAAGAAAAATTAATTGAATTAAAAGTCCATTATTCATTAGAACTACAATTCTCCATTAGAATTCAATTTGGAAATTTGATTCTAAATTGCATGAAATTAAAATAGAGCAAACTTTTAACAATAATCGCGCTTCTTCTCAAAGATGGAAAAATACATACATATTCACTTATTTTATTCTTCTTCTTTTAATTTATTCAACAAGGCGTATTATTATTTTCTGCATCAATTTTCAACATCAATCAATAATTTATTAAAGCCTATAATCATTGTTACCTCAAAACGAATTTTTCAAAAATTAGTTTGTTTTTAACGAATCATTTTAGAATTCCTGAAAACTGAACATTTTACATTCCCTAAAATAAATTGAAAAAAGTTAAGTGGAAAAAACGTACGAACAAATTTGTTCTAAACTATCCTTTTTTGTAAAGTATCTTTTTTGTAAATTAGTTGTTTTTATAAAGTAGTTTTTTTTGTAAACTATCTTTTTTGTAAATTAGCAGTTTTTATAAAGTAGTTTTTTTTTTGTAAACTAGCTTTTTTTGTTAACTATCTTTTTTGTAAACCAGCTTTTTTTTAAACTAGCTTTTTTTGTTAACTATCTTTTTTGTAAACCAGCTTTTTTGTAAACTAGCTTTTTTTGTAAAATTGAGCCGCTGGATCTAAGGGCATATAATTTTTTTTGCACGCGAAAACGGTGGCCTTTCTTCAGTGTTTATTTTCCTTCGAAGAAAGACCACCGTTTTCACATGCAAAAAAATCTAAACGCCCCTTTTTGATCCAGAATTGTACCCAAAATTTATTACGATTTGTAAAAAATCTAATTCACAAAATACAATGAATTTACAATGAATCACAATGAGTGCAATGAATTGCAATGAATATAATGAATTGCAATGAATATAATGAATTACAATGTATATAATGAATTACAATGAATATAATGAATATAATGAATTACAATGAATACAATTAACACAATGAATTACAATGAATACAATGAATTTACAAATGAAACTCAAAAACCAATTGATTGAATTCAGCGATCAAAAACTAAGGTTGAAAAATTAAAAGAAAAAAAATAGAATAACACACACAAAAAATAAATAAATAAAAACAACAACAAAAAAAGTTGAACATACGAAATTAGTCTTCCCCAAGAAAATAACACTTGGATAATTTAAAAAACAAAAAACAACAAAAATTTCCGAAGGACATCCACTTTGGTCGTTGTTTCACGATGAATTTTACATTCGTGTGGAATTTCTTACTTTAAGATGTGACCTTCTAAAAGTTACTATCGACATTAATTTAATGTATGCTTAAAGGCATTAACTTTCAGAAGTTCAGTGAGCAGAAATAAGGCTTTCTCCAAGAAAAATGTTTTTTAAAAACAACATCCTTAGAGCGCTTCTAGTTGTTGATAGTAGAGGTTGATTTTAACTGTTAGAATAACATATCCGCAGTTGTTTCAGAGCCCCAGGCTCCAGCGTCTTGAGCTGGCTTGAGATAATCCTCTTCAGAAAGACTATCAGATTTCATTGTAGAGGTCATCGATGCAGGTGTTGAAATCGTCGCTCTGGTCACTCCTAATTCAAATCCTTCCGAAGTCAAGTCGACCTTGCATGGCGTATAAGTTGCAAGCCCTCCTCCTCCTACAAAAAAATTTGTATTAAATATTGACTTTAATAAATAAAATAATATCAATATTAACAGACAATTTAAAATAAACTTAAATTTTTAAAAAAATTTGAATCTAATCGAGTTAAAAAAATACTTCCTCTATGAGGAAGCAAAATTCTTAAAAGTACTTTTATATTTTAATATTTTAATAACATATGCTCTACAAATAAATAAATAAATAAATGAGAAATAATATATAATAAATAATAGAGAATGTGCAATATATAATAGTGATATTCGTCTCAAGAGGAGACCACTTTGTGTTTTCTTTTTGTCAACTAAAACAAATAAAATACTATTACTATAATAGTACAATATAAATTGTTGGCATTTTCTGCTTTATGAATAAAATCAACGCGCAATTGTTACTTGATATTACTAATTACAAGCTTTTTTATTTTAATCCTATTTTCAGTATAAGATTCATTATAATTTAAATCGGGAGGCTTTTGGTAAACCTCGAACCTGTAAAAAGAGAATAAATACAAAAATAAGATATTTGAAATATTAATATATATATTCAAAAATTGACAACATTTTTAACAGATTTTAATGGTAATTTTTCGAATTATTTTTTTTATTAACAGAGTGGACACTTTAAGGCATTTCTGCAATGAACAATTTCTGTTAAAAATTAATACATTTAAAATAACGATTTTAATTTAACGATTGTTTAGTATAATTGATTTTTAAAATAATTCTTTATTAATAATGAAAAAAAAAATTTATAAAAAGAATTGAAAATTCATTTTATGGAAAATGAAATTTATTGAAAAATGAACAAAAGTTTTTCTCGAAACGTCTGATAAAAAATAGTTTTTATCATTTTATGTCAACAAACTTTAAACAATAATTTATAACTAAAAGGTCAATCGAAAGGAAACAGCATATTATTATTATTATTAATAATAATAATGCAAAAAAACATTCCATAAAAATATTTTAAAAATTAAAAAAAGTTTGTTTTATTATTAATAAAACAAAAGAAACCATTTCATGAAAGGGTTTTCAGAACGAACAAAAGTTGTTATTATTATTAATAGTAATAATTAATAATAATAATAATTAATAATAATAATAATTAATAATAATAATAATTAATAGTATAAAATCCAAAAAAATATTTCATGAAAACGTTTTAAAAACGTACAAAAATTGTTATTATGATTAATACAAAAAGAAACCATTTCATGAAAAGGTTTTCAAAACAAACAAAAGTTTTTACAAGTATTCTTATTATTATTAATAATGAAGCAAAAAAAAAACATTTCATGAAAATGTTTTAAAAATAAACAAAAGTTTACAAATGTTTACGAGTATTCTTAGATTACTTTTTTACAGTCTTTATCTTCTTAATAAAATTTTGATAATTACACAATTTTAACAAAAAAATAATTTATTTTAACAAAAAAATAATTTATTTTAACAAAAAAATCGTTTATTTTCACAAAAATAAATTTGCTATAGAAATTTTAGATTTCAGCATTTTAGATTTGCCCCAGAAAGTATAATAAAAATAATTTATAAAATTTAATTATGAATTTCATCACTCGGGCGTTATAGATAAAATAATAAAAAAAAAAAGTTTTTGATATCTGAAAAAATACGAACCAATTTTGAAATTCTGACATTAGATTCGGAATCTGTGATTCAAAACAACAAAATCTTGTGTTTTTTCTTCTTTTCGATTTTTTCTATTTTGTGTCCACCCTGATTAAGATCAGAGATATAAATAAAGTTCTTTATACAAAATATTTTTAAATCGTTTTAGTTAATCTCAATCATTTTATTAATCGTAATCATTTTATTAATCTTAATCGTTTTCCTAATCTTAATCGTTTTATTAATCTTTATAAAATAAGAAGAGAATTTTCTTACCGGAGTTTTTGTAAACGTTTAAATGAAAAAATCAAAACGCAGAAACTTTCAAAAACAATGATTCAAAAATGATACCAAAAATACGATAAATGATTTTAAAAAAACGATGACTTAAAAGAAATGATAAATGATTTTACAAAGGCGATAAGTGATTTAAAAAATACGATAAATGGTTTTTCAAAAACGATAAAAGATTTGAAAAAACGTTAAATGATTTAAAAAAGACGATAATGATTTGAAAAAGATGATAAATGATTGCAATTAAAGAAAGAAAAGTTCAAACCTACGAGTTTCAACTTTTCTTTCTGAAGACTATTATTGTCCAACTCCGATCATAACGGGAACTATTTCTAATTTTGCTATTGGAGTGTTTTTAAGTACTCTAAGTGCATTTGATTTGTGAAATTTATTTTAATGTCATCGAGGTAATAGTTAATTAAGGAGTGAGTTTTAAAAACTAGTTAAAAAGAAAATGTGAGAGTTCAAGAGAAACAAGCTTGTAACTACATAAATATAAAGCAAATGCAAAAAATAGAATAGCAATAGTTTTCTAGCTAGAAATTTAGAAATCTTGCAAGAATATACAGAAAGTCGAGTAGTGACCAAGCAGAGTTAGACCAATGATTCCTTTACAGGATCAATCTCAATGAAACTTTGAGGTAATTTGGCACTTTTTAGGGAGTGATATTTTAGAGACACTTCTGCAAAAGATTGAAAGACGAGAAAAGCACATTAATTGAAATCAACTTTTGGAAACATCGTGACATAAACTTTAAGAAACATCATGAAATAAACTTTAAGAAATATCAGGAAATAAACTTTAAGAAATATCAGGAAGTAAATTTTAAGAAGCACCATGAAATAAACTTTAAGAAACGTTGAAATTAAATTTCTTTAACTACGAATAAGTTTAAATTATTTTTATTAATAAATTTTTATAAATTTTTATAAATTTTATAAATTTAAAAAACTAAAATGATCGTCATTAGAATTGTATTTTATTAGAAGGAAAGATTAGACTTTTATTTTATTAGAAAGGCATTATTTTTAGATTTGAATGCTATGTACAAGAAATTATTTTTATATTTTTATTTTACTGGATTGAAATTATTTTAAGACTTTTTATTTTATTTTATTTATTATACAATCCCCGTGGTCTTTTATTTTATTTTTACTTTTATTTTATTAGACTGAAATTATTTTAAAACTTTTATTTAATTAGGTAAGCCGCGGTCTTTTATTTTATTTTTCTTTTATTTTATTAGACTGAAATTATTTTAAAACTTTTATTTAATTAGATTGACATTATTTTAAGACTTATTTTATTAGAGTGAAATAATTTTTAGACTTTTATTTTATTAGAGTGAACTAATTTTTAGACT
Organism: Ganaspis sp. Gsp50; assembly: GCA_011057455.1. NCBI lineage: Eukaryota > Metazoa > Arthropoda > Insecta > Hymenoptera > Figitidae > Ganaspis > Ganaspis sp. Gsp50. The sequence continues at coordinate 785 of WNHD01004512.1, read as the reverse complement.
TTTATTTTATTAAAATTAAATTATTTTTAGACTTTTACTTTTTTACAGTGAAATAATTTTTAGACTTTTATTTTATTAGAGTGAAATTATTTTTAGATTTTTATTTTATATTTTTACCTCTAGATTAAAATTATTTTTATTCACTTTTCACTCTAAAAGAATCAACTTTTTTCGGAATGACAATTTCAAGAAAAAGTTTCAAAACTAGCATTCAAATGGGAATACAAATTTTAAAGAATAAAACATATACCCAATTTTATTTTGCACATTTATGACTTACATTCTACTTTGAAAATAATTTTAAAAGATACATTATTTTATTTTAAGAAGTGCATTATTTTATTTTAAGAAGTGCATTACTTTATTTCAAGAAGTACGTTATTTTATTTTAAAACTTACAACAATTTTGTTAATTTTAAGCGTCCATGTATTCAATTTTGTAGGTACTTATTTAAAAAACATTGACTAGAATAAACAAACTTTTTTCGCAAAGTTCGTATTTTGAAAATAAAAATAAATTTCCTGAAATTAAAGTAAACGACATTTTTTGTAAAATATGGAATTAAATAATTTTTGAAACATTCGAAAATTTGTCTTTTATTTTTAGTCAATGTCTTTTTAATTAGTACAAAACAAAACGTGCACGGTTAACATTAATAAATTTTACGATACAATTTTGTACTTTCTAAAATTGAGGGGGCACATGCAATAACTCGTTAGACGCTCGAAACGCGTAGAAGTATTGTCCCCTGGAATATTTTGAAGTCGAATTTTCAAAATCTAAA
>WNHD01004511.1:0-30352 GCA_011057455.1 Ganaspis sp. Gsp50 | reverse complement strand
GCTGCGGAAAAAATCCGTAACTTTTACAGGTTAAATCCGCTGTCACTATTTTAGCTGATAAAATCCGTAAGTTCTACGGATTTTTCTGTTGATATTGGGATTTTTTTTCTCCGTGTATTTTTGAAGACAAGTTAGTCCTTTTTGAGATTAAGGTAAAATACTTTAATATTGTTTTATTTTCTATTTTTTCCATAAAGAATGATTTTTAAAATTTCTTTTAATTATTATTATTATTATTATTATTATTGTTATTATTATTATTATTATTATTATTATTATTACTATTATTAATATTATTATTATTATTAATATTATTATTATTATTATTATTATTATTATTATTACTATTATTATTATCAATGATTTATTTATGAAAAGGCAAAGAATATAGTTTTAAGAAATTTAAGTTTTTCATAAAACAAAATTATTATTTTAAATGAATGTTATCACGGAGAAAAAAAGTTAGCTAATCTAGCTAAATGGGTTTGCTGTTTTATTAGCTGTTTGCTAATTATTGGCTGTAGTAACTAATAATTCGCTATCCATACAATAGCAAATCCATTTAGCTGGTATAGCTAACTTTTTTTCTCCGTGTACACATATTGAAAAAATCTTTCTGTTATACGGAATTTATTTTTTCTTGATACAGAAAACTGTGTAATAATAAGCAGAATATTTATGAAAATTTCTCTCTAAATCTGAATTAGTAATTTTATACTAATTTAATAACAAAAAGTTCTTTACCGCTGGAAATAATAAATATTTTGTAATGTTTAACGAAAACTGCTATTTTTTAAAAGAAGTTGAATGCTTTAAAAAAGAAGCTAAATTTTTCAAGTCAACTGAAATTGCGAGCATTCATTTAAACAACTAAATTCGTCCTTGAATTTAAATTTTTTAACAAAAATTCACTTATAAAATAGTAAATGGTCATTAAAAATAATAACATTTCAATTTCAATTTTTTATGTAGAACATCTTTTGAAAAATAATTTGAAACATGTAGTTCATATTTTGAACGTTCAGAACCTTAAATGCATACGAATATGTATAAAAATATCCCCGAAATTTATGGAGAAGATTTAATTATTTTTTAAGAAAATTGAAGCACTTTTTAAGAGCAGTTCATCAAGTTGACATATAAAATGATATATTGATAAAATTATATTTTTAACATTTTCCCGGTTGATTTTAAAGTGTGAAGGCAGTTGTATTCTATACAGAAAGAAGCAGTGCGCGTGAAATAAGCTTCAACAACAGAAAACTCCCCCTAAGCTTAGCAGTTTATTTTCAGCTCAATAATTTCGCTCGCATTTTCCTATTTTCTCTAGATTCGCGATTTTTAAGTTCAGTCAATCCCTTGCAAATTCTAAGCAATATCCTCAGTTTTTCGTCGTAAATCGATTTCCTGCTCCAGCGTGCAACTCGTAATTTACTGCAAAAGCTATCTTTTCTAAAAGGCGATTTCTCACTGGAGATTTTACAAAAACGATTTATAAAAACAATTTTTTTTAACATTATACACTGAAAAAAAAATTATTTGATACAAATAACCATTTACTTGTATATTATCAAATAAATATTTATTTGAACCAAGTAATTATTATTGGAATATCAAATAAATGGCATTTGATTCAATTATTTCTGTATTTGAATCAAATATTGTTTATTGGATTCAAATAATAATAACTTGGTTCAAATAAATATTTATTCGATAATAGACAAGTAAATGGTTATTTGAATCAAATAAATATTTTTTCAGTGTAGTTACAGAGTTTGAGAATTGGATAGAATCCATAGTCATACGGTCAATTTGTGATAAATATATAAATTACATATTTGATTTTAGTGATAAAAATGAGTCATTTCAGATACATAACATACTCTCTAAATTTGAATCAGTGAAAAAGTCACTGGTTTAACCAGTGAACGAACGTTTCACTGATTTTACAGTGAATCTTATTCACTGATTCGCAGTGGTATACTTATAACTGGATGATTCAGTGATTATTCACTGCTAATCAGTGAGAATTCACTGATTCAAATTTAGAGAGTATATACCTACACAAATTGTATACATGTATACAATTATATATATATATATATATATTAGTATATCATATGTATATTCATATGTATATATTCATATGTATATAGTCATATGTATATTCATATGTATATAGTCATATGTATATTCATATGTATATCGCATATGTATATTTATATGTATATTTCATATGTATATTTCTATGTATATAATGTATATATATATGTATATTCTATGAGTGGATATTTATTACGTGGCAAAAATCTGCACTCAGTAAGAATATCTATGGATATCCGTAATTTTTTAAGACTTGTCTTACACGTCGTTACTTAATAGTTAATCTGATGATCTATGGGTCGTAACTTTCAGTTAAGTATAAATAATACACTCTTCATTGCTTGAATCGCATTCGAAACTCAGACGCATAAAATCCAATTTCAAGTCGTGATAGCATCAACTGACTGATGTTGTCCATTTGTTCAACAGTAAAGCTTATCATGCGAATTTGAATCAACCGTAATAGACATTACGATCAACAGCAGTAGTTTGTCTCTATTTAATAGCATCACCCATAAACTATACACAAAAAAACTGCAACTTCTTCAAAATCCGCAAAATGTCGAAAATGGTTTTTTTCCGCTTCATATTTTGCTTGCACTTCAATACATGCATGTATGCATACCTATGTTCTTCACTACAAAATATGTATGTTCTTCACTACAAAAATATGTATGTTCTTCACAACAAAATGTACAACAAAATTACTACGCTTGTTGTATGCTATAAATGTACGGCAGCGTAGTTATTCATTAATGCTCCTGTTGAACCGTTGTGTTAAATAACTAAATTACACGAATAATTTAATGTCACCAGTGACATCAAAATGTAGCCTTCTTTAAGTAGGTTTAAATTCATGTAGGTTTTAGACTGTTTAACACACTTTTTACATATTTTGCAACAACTCAATCCTAAATTATGGATCTTCTGAAGTTACGTATATAATAGAGCTCAAAGATACGAGTCTTCACTCGCCCTGCATCTCCTATAGATAGCCAAACCCAAAAACATTATTTTGGAACTGAAATCTCCAATACAGTTGGAGCTAGCAATAGAAGTTGCTGAGATTGAGAAAATGTGTAGCAAATTGAGTAAAATACTTACGGATGATGCGGTGGTGCGTGAAAAACGGCGGCTGCTGCGGCGGCCGCAGCGGCGTGATGTTCCCATGCTACTGCGGCGGCGGCGGCCGCTGCTGCGGCTGCGGAACCGTGTCCGTGATGAGGGTGAAATGGTGATGGGGCTGGGGGATGTGGATGCGGATGGAAAGCCGCATGAAAAGCCGAATGGGGATGATGGGGTGGTGGCGGCAACAGGGAAAATGCCTCCTGGTGGTACGCCACTTCCTTTTCAGGCATTTCTGCTACCGTCGCTCCTAATCCTCGTACCAAATCTCCCGGACACTCTTATAATCAAGATAACACTTTCTTCCCAATCCGCTCTCGAATCTTTCCGCGGATTTCTCTGCGCAACACACACATAGTTCATCCGATCTCAAGTAGTGTCTTCATCCACTCTTCAGTACCTTTCCGTAGCTTCCACCACCTTTCTGTAACTTGCTATACCTTAATTTTCAATGTTTCACGGTCTTTTAAACTCTTCTGGTAATTTTAGTACTCTTCTGTAACATTTAGTATTCTTCTGCAACATTTAGTATTCTTCTGCAACATTTAGTACTGTTCTGCAACATTCAGTATTCTTCTGCAACATTTAGTATTCTTCTGCAACATTTAGTACTGTTCTGCAACATTTAGTATTCTTCTGCAACATTTAGTATTCTTTTGCAACATTTAGTACTCTTCTATAACTTTCAGTACTCTTATGGTTCTTTTAGTAATGATGGTAGGAAAACTTTTATTGGGAATAATATGGTTGTTTAACTGCTACATGTACAGATGGTACAACATTAAATACCAAAGTTGTGGATGGTACAACTTCAATTACCAAAGTTGCGGATGGTACAACATCAATTGCCAAAGTTGCGGATGATACAACTTCAATTACCAAAGATGCGGATGGTTACAACATCAATTGCCAAAGTTGCGGATGATACAACAACAATTGCCAAAGTGATGCGGATGGTGCAACATCAATTGCGAAATTTGCAGATGGTACAACCTCAATTGCTAAATTTGCAAATGGTAAAACATCGATTTCCAAAATCGCGGATGGTACAACACCAAATTCTACATTTACAGATGGTGGACCATCAAACGCTATGCTTCAAAATGATACACTTTGAGGTGGTACACTATTGAATGGTCCAATTAGAGATGCTACACTATGGAATGAAGTATATGCATATGATGTATGCCACAAAAGAGTTCATTTACATGGTAATTTTGCAAACTGTGTATTTGCAAACTGTGTATTTGCAAAACGTGCATTTGCCGCTTCTGAATTTACCACCGGTGCATTTACAAATGATGCATTAGCAAATAATGCCCTTATAAGGAGTACTATATCAGATCGTTCAGTTTCAGATGGTGCCTTATCAGATCTTTCATTTGCAGATGGTCCCCAACAAATCGTACATGTGTGAACCGCCAATTGGGACTAAATTGTACGGTAGTAACTACCATGAATTGAACACACTACCACCGTAGTCCACCTGAACAAAATTCGGTTCTCGATCTTCAACAACCGGATCCTAATCAGAGTGGATATTCTAATAATGTGGATCTTAAGAACCAGGAACGTAAATCCCGTATGCGAATCAAACTCATTCCAAAGTACTAGAATGACTTGGATACCTAAGTAATCAAAGGAATCCTAAGATATCCAAGTGGGTGTCAAAGATCCGAATTAACTGTTTCCCAAAGATCCGAATTAACTGTATTCCAAAGATCCGAATGAACTCTAAAACCAAAGTATCCGAATAAACCGAACCCAACAATATCCGAATGAACTGTATCCCAAACTATCCGAATAAACTTGTACCTAAAGTATCCAACTGAATCCTAAAGTATCCGACTGAATCCTAAAGTATCCAACTGAATCCTAAAGTATCCGACTGAATCCTAAAGTATCCGACTGAATCCTAAAGTACCCGAATGAAGTGGATCCTTAAGGATCCTGAAGGCATCCTAATAAAGTGGATCCTTGTAAGGAAAAGTGTAACTGGAAAATCCGTGTTGGAACTTGTTGAACAGTTTGAATCACATCACTGACAAGTTGGAAAAGGTGTCTTCAGCACCCGGATCCTTGTAAAATCCTGGAGCACTGACCTCGTGATCTAGCACCGCAAATCCACACTGAGACGAATGGAGACAACTGAAAGGGTTCTGATGGTCGATTTTCGCACACTAGCACCAGCGATTTATGACTCGCGGGCACGTTGACACGAGTAAGCACTGTTAAAAGCAGCAACCCGTCACGGTGCTTATACTTAGGCGGATATGGCGGTACTGAGTCTGACTGAGTCCTTCTCTGGAAGAGGGGTAGGCATGCCAGAGCAGTCGTGCATTCTCAGTGGGCGTGCGACAAAGAGGTCCAGGAGAAAACTCAAAATAAGAGCAAGAGAGAGGAAAAAGCGAGTAGAGGACACTACAAGACGAACCTGGATGCAGTTTGAGAGAGAGAAAAGTAAGAGAGAGAGTGCGCAAACAAGAAAGAGAGAGAGAGAAAAGTAAGAGAGAGAGAGAGAGTGCGCGAAAAAGAAAGAGCGAGAAAGAAGTGTAAGGGAGAGAATTGAGAGAAAAGAGAGAGAAAAACCAAAGGAGAGAGAAGGAAGGTTTAATTCGGAAATGAGAGTGAGATGGAAGGATGATGGTGGGGTGCTCCCCGTTTACGGGAAGAGAGAAGGAGCAGCATGTGCACGAGCAAGATGGCTCGAACTATAGAAGAGAGGGAGAGGGGACGCGTGTCAGTTCGACAACTCAACTAGCACCAGCCGTGCCTGACTCCCACTACCTCGGCACCGAACCTCCTTCTTCTCCTTCGTATCCCCTCTCCGCCCATGAGCATCCTACTCGCGTATCTTGCTTTACCCACCCCCTTGGAAGGGCTCCTTCAAATGGTCAACAGTGAACACTGTATCTCAACTTAAATCCGTTTGTTGAAATGATCAGGTGGTATTTACCTTCAAAACAACTGCATTCGAAAACAAGTTTCGGAAGGCTCAGACTATCAAAATGGACACATTTTCGACTAATTCTTCATTACGGAAAGATTTTGTTTTATCGTTTTGGATTAATTTATGTTTTTCGGAATGTCTGAGCTGCAAGCTGTTTAGAAGGAGTTGCGCAAAATCTTTCATTCGAACAGTGGTTCTAGATTCCTAGACAGAGTGCGCGGAAGTATCTTTTACTCGCTTATGAGATTCAGATTTATATTTATAAGAAGAGATGTGTGTAATATTAAAGACAGAGTCCAGAGATTGGATCCAATCGCCTTCTACGAGCACATTGTGCTTACAAACGAATTTCATTCTATTATAGTTCACTGTGGTTGGACGAATAGAGTGCGTGTCTTCTAGGTCGTGAACTCGGGTTCAATTCTTCGACTCGACGAGTTCTTTTCTGATAAAAATATTAAAAAGCAATTCGAAATAATTGAATTTAGCTTAATTTGAACATTTTGCAAGGAATAGAAAAGAATTGGAGAGAAATGGAAATCAGAATAATTAAAAAAAAATTAATTATTTTTAATTTTGTCCTTCTTACTGGGGAGCTTTGAATAAATTAAAAGTTTTGTTTAAATGAGTTTTGAATAAATACAATGTTAGAAATAAATACAAAATTTTGAATAAATATAAAAAGGTTTTGCATAAAAAAAAAGTTTTAAATAAATATAAAGTTTTGAATAAATATAACAATTTCCAATAAATAAACAGTTCAAAAATCATATTTTTTAAAGATAATATATTTTTATAAAACAAAAATCGTTTAATAACTGGTCTTAAGTAACGTAAGAAATAACGAAGTAAAACCTAACCTCAATTTCTCATAAAGCGACAAAAGTCAAGAAAACAGAGATTTTTATCAGTTGTGTCTATACGATTGGTTTACCAATTTACTTTTGATAAACCAATATAAATAAATAAATAAAAGTAACAAATAAAGACAGAAAGCCATTAAATACAATAATAAAAAATTTTCGTTTTAATAATTTCAGCTAATACAGCAATTTCCATCTCTCATCTACCACGAACCAGTATTAGAACACACTAATAGCGACATCTAGCGTTGTCATGAATAAATGATTCAATAAAGAATTAAAGTAATATAAATAAATAATTTCTTCTTCGCAAATGAATTGTGCAGGAAATTTAATAATTAAAAAACTTTTTTACAAAATAAATTATTCTCCATGTTATTTCAAGTAAATAAAAAAAATTGGATTAATAATAAGCGAAGTTTTGTGAACAGTTTACCGGCATTTATGTGGGGTCGGACAACTTTTTGCCAGTCATGTGAAATCGCCTGAAGACACTTTAAGTCTTGTGAAATTGGTTTAAGCCAAAGAGATAACTTGACATCGCAGATCATGTATAGTGAAGACAGCTGAATTTGATTAAAATCGTCACAATACAAGACACGCTAAGATAATTTTTTTATAATTTTCGTCCAATAAGAACAAAAAAAAAATAAATTTTATGATCGAAGATAATTTAACAATTTTATTGATTCTGTAAATTAATAAAAACATGTCAAACTTCAATGAAAGATTACAAAATTTTGAAGAGATTTGTCTAGTCCGATTTTTAAATTTTTATTTTTTTATATTAATTTTGTTCTGGCAAAGTTTTAAAAAAGTACACTGAAAAAATAAGTACGTGAAAATTTTCTTGACAGTACTCGACTTTTGGATGGGACACAAATCTACAAAAATTTTGTCACGTAAATTATTTGAAATTTTTGCAAATTTTTGTCCCATCCAAAAGTCGAGTACTGTCAAGGAAATTTTCATGTACTTATTTTTTCCGTGTAGCAATTTTGTTGTCTCTTGTTGCTATGTCTGAATAATACATGTTAAACTAGTGGCAAATTATGTTCATTTATGAACATTTCGCTTCCTCATAGAGTTAATTATCTATATTTTTCATTATCCTGCATATTTTGTATAGTTCAATCGAATTGCTTTTTAATGTAGAACATTTTTTAAAAAAGAACTGTCTCTAAAAAATAACAAATTTTTAAAGTTACATACAAAAATTCAACTTCAAATGTCAAAAATTTGAAACAATTGTCATTTACTCTATTCATTTTTGGTACAACATACACTTAATATAAACAAGCGCCTCTTCCGGCCACAAGAGGCCGAAATTGTTCCCCTTCTATTCTCTATTTTAAATGCTTTTAATATTCATATATTCGAGTGTCATCGAGTAACATCAAGATTTTCGAGTTAAAATCGCTGCTTTCAATTCGAGATTTAATACCATGTCTTTTATATAATAGGATCAATTGATTAGTTCTTTTATGTACAAAATTTTTCCGAAGGGAACTATAATTAAAATTAAAATCAAACAATGCGTCCTTATAAGATAGCAAAAATGAATGAACGCTTTTTTAAATTTCTAAATGATCCAGACGAGTGTCAAAAACGTCATAATACTCAAACTGCGGTGCTTTTTTCTGGGGAATCGAATGCAAAAATAAAAACTCAAAAAAAATTCAAGAACAAAGTCAAATCTGCAAAAATCTGAATCATGATTTTCGCATTAAAAAAATAAAAAAATGAATGAACTCTTTTATAAATTTTTAATTGATCCCGACGAGTGTCAAAAACATTATAGTACGCAAATTGGAGTGCTTTTTTCTGGGGAATCGAATGCCAAAGCAAAAATTCAAAAAAAGTTCCCGGAATCCTGTCAAATTTGCAAATATGTGAATCATGATTTTCGCATTAAAAATATAAAAAAAGGAATGAAGTGTATTTTAAATTTCTAATTGATCCTGACGAGTGCCAAAAACTTTATAATACTCAAATTGAGGTGCTTTTTTCCAGGGAATCGAATGCAAAAGGAAAAAATTCAAAAAAAAGTTTCCGAAACCCTCTCAAATTTGCAAATATATGAAATATCATTTTCGCATTAAAAAAACAAATGAATGAACTCGTTTTTTTTCTAATTAATCCTGACGAGTGTCAAAAACGTTATAATACTCAAACTGGGGTGCTCTTTTTGGGGAATCGAATGCAAAAGGAAAAATTCAAAAAAAGTTTCCGGAATCCTGTCAAATTTGCAAATATGTGAATCATGATTTTCACATTAAAAAATATAAAAAAAGGAATGAAGTGTATTTTAAATTTCTAATTGATCCTGACGAGTGTCAAAAACGTTATAATACTCAAATTAGGGTGCTTTTCTCTGGAGAATCGATTGGAATAAGAAAAATTCAATAAAAGTTTCCGGAACCCCGTCAAACTTGCAAATATGTGAATCATGATTTTCGCATTAAAAAAATATAATAATGAATGAACCCTTTTATAAATTTCTAATTAATCCTGACGAGTGTCAAAAACGTTATAGTACTCAAATTGGGGTGCTTTTTCTGGGGAATCGAATGCAAAAGGAAAAATTCAAAAAAAGTTTCCGGAACCCTGTCAAATTTGTAAAAAGGTGAGACATGGTTTTTTTTTAAAAAAAAATAGAAAAGTGAATGAATACTTTTTTAAATTTCTAATTGATCCAGATGAGTGTCAAAAACGTTATAATACTTAAATTAGGGTGCCTTTTTCTGGAGAATCGAATGGAAAAAGAAAAATTCAATAAAAGTTTCCGGATCACTGTCAAATTGGCAAAAAGGCGAGACATGATTTTCTCTTTAAAAAAATTTAAAAAGTTAATGAACTCTTTTCTAAATTTCCAATTGATCCAGACGAGTGGCAAAAACGTTATAATACTCAGATTGGGGTGCTTTTTCCTAGGGAATCGAATGCGAAAGAAAAAATTCAAAAAAAGTTTCCGGAAACCTGTCAAATTTGCAAATATGTGAATCATGATTTTCGCATTAAAAAAATAAAATAATGAATGACCCCTTTTATAAATTTCTAATTAATCCTGGGTGCTTTTTTCTGGGGAATCGAATGCAAAAGGAAAAATTCGAAAAAAGTTTCCGGAACCCTGTCAAATTTGCAAATATGTGAATCATGATTTTCGCATTCAAAATAATAAAAAAATGAATGAACTCGATTTTAAATTTCTAATTGATCCGGACGAGTGTCAAAAACGTTATAATACTCAAATTAGGGTGCTTTTTTCTAGAGAATCGATTGGAATAAGAAAAATTCAATAAAAGTTTCCGGAACCCCGTCAAACTTGCAAATATGTGAATCATGATTTTCGCATTAAAAAAATAAAATAATGAATGAACCCTTTTATAAATTTCTAATTTATCCTGACGAGTGTCAAAAACGTTACAGTACTCAAATTGGGGTGCTTTTTTCTGGGGAATCGAATGCAAAACGTAAAAGTAAAAAGTTATATTCATTTCATGAAAATTTTGCTATTTTATAGGGGAATTTTTTACAAAAATCAACCTTTAACATTTTTTAATAATTCAAAAAGTATAATTTATTTAAATTTAATTATAAAAATCATTTAAAATTTAAATTCCATAAAGAATTGAAAAGTTACAATTTATTTATAAATTTCAGTTGAAAAGAATACTTTATGTGTCAGTCGATTCCTTTTCTACTAATAATCTACTCTATTTTGGTAAAATATAGACTTTTTTCAGTTTAATCGATTCGTTTTTTAATGCAGATATTTTTTTCAAAAGGAAATGTTATTAAAAAACAATAATATTAAAAGTTATATATTTAATAGAATTTTAAATGTCTGAAATAATGAAAAACTGTATTTTACTCCTTCAATTTTTGGTAAAATATAGACTTTATGAAGGTGATTCGATTAGTTTCTTAATGCAAAAAATTTTTGTAAAAGGAACTGTTATGAAAAAAACAAAATCTTGAAAGATATATTAAAAAATGGAATTTTAAACGTCAAGAATCATTGAAAATTGTCAAATATAGACTTTGTATAGGTCAATCCATTCGTCATGATACAAAAAATATGATTCTTTCATTGATGGATTTAAGTTTTTAGTAGGGAAAAAATTGTATCTTAAAAACCGTATTTTTTGAAGAAAAAACGATCTCAAAAATTGTTGTTTGAGTATTTCGAAAAATGCCTGTGTCCATTTCTAGATTTTTATAAGTGTAATAGTGTAAGTGTAAGACGACTTTTTTCAAGTCAAATCATTGTAATCATATTTTTATTCTTGGTATTAAGAAGAATTTTCTCCGAGTGTTGATAAGTAATTTCTTGATTGTTCAATTCTAGTAGCGTGTTTAAATAAAGAAAATAATCTCGAAGAAAATAGATTGTAGAAAAAGGTAGAGGAAGTGACACATCAGAATGAAGCAATTAGAGCTGACAACAACTGGTCAGTTATGAGAGTTTGGTGCTTTTTTTCTATTAGAAGATTATGAGCAGAAAAATAAATACGTTCTGGTCGGAAACCTGTGTCAAACCAACCGAGGTGCCGATTTCCGGTTGTTTCTCTAGCTCGATGCCCTTTCTTCGAACTTCTCGCCTTTCAATCCATCCCTTCTTGGTTAACAATGAGAAGCTACTTCGTATCCGTTATTAGTTGGCTGAAAATTCCAGTTTTTCAGATCTTCACAGATTATTTCCAATCTACTTCAGAATAAGTATTTTTAGACAGTAGTGACATCTTTTTCTTAATTTTAAGGATATTCTTTTTACCGAGGGGTCGTCAATTACTAATAAGGTATTCTTCATACACTTGACACATATTTTTGAATATTCTGTGGATATTCCCATATTCAATATTGTCGCAGTATTTGGAGAATTTTTTCAAATTACATTCTAGAATTTATAAAAATATTCAGCAGTAGTCTTAAGTATTCTTAAGTATTCTTAAGTATTCTTAAATATTCTTAGATATTCTTAAATATTCTTAGATATTCTTAAGTATTCCTAAATATTCTTTGATTATCTGGAGTACTCTCTAATAAACTCAATATTTTTATAAGTAATATTCTTAAGTATTCCTAAATATTCTTTGATATTCTGGAGTACTCTCTAATAAACTCAATACTTTTACAAGTAATATTCTTAAGTATTCCTAAATATTCTTCGATATTCTGGAGTATACACTCTAATAAACTCAATATCTTTTATGTAGATTTTATATTTCGGCTTTTGAATTTTTAAGAATGATGCATCTTTCACAAGTCTACTCTTCTTTAGATCTACCACTGACAACAAAATTTAAAAAATTCAGTTAAATTTAATTATTTAAGATATTTTTAATGGTCAGGGCTTTAATCTTGAAATCTCATCTCACCGAATCTCACTTTATTTCCAATTATTTTAATTTTTGACAAGAATGAAAATAAAGTGAGATTCGGTGAGATGAGATTACACAATCGAGGCCCAGATCTTGAAAAAATTTAAGAACATATTCTGTAATGTAATAATTAAATTGTTAATGTTAACAATTTTGAATATAAATTCAATAATCTTAATTTTCTGCATTTACTCTGATTTTAAAATTGTATAGAACTAATTAACATTAACGAATTAGTTATAGAATATTGAAAAACATTGTATTTTAAGTCCTTCTTAAGAGCTGCTTCTGTGAATAATTGAGTTCAGTGATTTTTGAATTTTTTATAGCAAATTTACTGTACAACGAGTTTATGGAAAATTAACACTAGAAACCTTCGAATTTTTATTTTTTAAAATGGAAATAACCTTTTTTTTAAATTGTGAATAACTTATGAGCATCAGAACAAATTTTTTAATTTTGTCTGTTTTCTTATTATTCTATAATAATTACATTTGTGTAAATACATTTGTGTTACATTTGTGTAAAACATTTGTTCTTTTCTTCTTTTAAAATTTAAATAAAACATACTCTAACTTATTCCATACAGGTTATATTTTGTAACGATTAATTTCTTCTAGTTTATTTTTATATTTAAAACTGATTTTTATACATATTCAATGATGTTTTCGAGAATTACCTTATATATATTTTTACTATTCTATATTCATATTTTTAAATTTTCTGAAATATTCCTATAATATTTTTTGAGAATATATTCTTCGTACAGGCTTAAATAGAAGTTGACGACCCTTCGCCTTTTACTTTTCAACTATTTTCGAAATTTGGACAGAAAAATAATATGTGAAAAATTTACGAAGAACAGCTGCAAGCAATCTAGAAATCAGTACATTCTTTTAATAAATTTTGCTACTTTAGTACAGTGCAGTTTTTGATAACAATGAAAATAGAATATAGAGTCTTTTATTCATAAGAAGAATTGTTTATTCGAAAATGTCTGGTCTGTTACAAAAAGTTGGTAAGTACCAATGTAAATGTGTATGTAAACAAGGTGTATAAACTACTAGAATTTTTAAATATTTGCATAATGAATACACTTTGCTTTGCCCTTGTAAATATTATAGATTGTTTGAAAACATTCGTGTTAACTTAAGACTTAAGACATCAAGCAGAAAATTTCTTGTGAAAGAGGCATTCAAATCCTATAATTTCTTGCCCATAAATTCCAAATTTTAGAAAAAACTACATACTTTTTTGAGACTCACTTTTTTCACATTTTTTGTTATCATAGACTTTTCTCGACTTTTCTCTATAAAGATATCCTGTATATAATTGATTAATAATGTGTTTAATTTTGGATTTTAATAAAAACAGAATTTTTTCAAGTACCTATGTACTTTCTTTAACATCCACTATTTTTGAGACAAAACCACTTTTTAATGTTTACAACTTTAATTTTTTGTCGCCGTCTTGGATCCGCCACTGTAAATGTTTAAAAATTGTTATCAGATTTGTAATTAGTGACCACAAGAACCCCTAAATGACGATTCTTGAGAGAAAAAGACAACTTTTTAATTTTTGTCCGCCAAATTGGATCCGCCATTTTGAATTATGAAAACTTATGTCTGACCATTTTCTTTACAGTTGATAATATTCTCAAATGTTAGGCGAGTTCGTGTTTCGAATATCTAGACCTAATAAATCCTGAGGAGTCTTTGTTAAACAGTATTTAATATAAAAAAAAAACATAAAATAGCATAAAATCATAAAAAGCATAAAAACATAAAAAATATATAAATTACCAGTGTTATTAATGAAAAAGGAAAAGATTACGGAAGTATTTAAAGCTAACAGAGAAACAATCACATGCAGAGAAAATTATGCATGACACAATGTTGAATGTTTTAAAAAGAAACTAACAATCGAATTTAAATAAGGTTTTAGCTCTTCTTATTTTGCACAAAGCAAAGACATAAAGACTGCCGTGACGAAGTAACCGATAATCATCGGTATGAAGGGACGAAATGCATAAAGTCATTAACTACTAACGTACTAGCCAGTGGCTGGCTGCCGATGTCCTCCAGCAGGATTCATGCCTTTGCAACCTTTCGCCTCGCTCAACGTCCTTCTTCATCACACTTCTTTCTTCTTTATAAACACCCGATATTTCCTCTTGAATTTTCTTCATTTTCAGATCTATTGACTTTATCTTTATCCACTCGCTTTCTATTTTCTGTACCATTGACAGACATTGGTCCAAAACGTTTTCAAGACATTGTCCACAATTTACATTGTCCAAAATTTCTGCTTTAGAGCATAAAGAGATTAAAATTAAAGATGTGCTTCTTATCTATAACTATTCAGGTTCACTTATACGGTAAATGAAATCTTGTCGCTCTCAGGATGTATTCGATCTAGACATTATAGACTCGGAAAGGAATAAAGCAACCGGAGGAAAGAGTACCAAAAGAGAATCTTACATTCAAGCTCTTTTTCATGTACATTAGAGGTGTTACTTTAAACTGTCCCCTGCACTTTAAACAGGTTGTTAATTTTTCGAAAATCGTAAACAAACGTTAATTTACACTTGAGAACGTGTACATTAATTTACACTTGAGAACGTGTACATTAATTTACACTTGAGAAAGTGTACATTATTTTAACGCAGATAAAATCACTCAAGAGATTTTTCCATTTTAATTAAAAGTAAATGGAAAACAGGAAGAGAATGTCTCAATCGGCTCGTCTCTCTTTAGAGGAAACATATATAAATCAGAGATTGAGCTAAACCTAATTAGACAAATTCTCCATTAGGAGTTATCTTTGTTACGTGGTTTTACCGGTTTAAGTGCGTCGATTTACACATTTAGAGACTTTTGGATACTTAAGAGGAGACCAAAAGTAACGGAGGAGACGCCTGTTTTCAAATGTCCCGATCGACCATTACGATCGATCCGTCCTTTCTGAACTGAGTGGAACTGAGCGAGAGACTAGTACAAAAAGCGGTTACCACGCTTCGTAGTATCCGTGTAATCCGGTGTAAATAAAAAACGATGTCCGTAAGTACAGCACCCGAGTCCAAGCGACCTGGCAACATCGCCACTTGTTACATTTCTGATCTGGATACATATATACGAGTTAAAGATCGTCTCTTACTATGTCCAAGCTTATATAGGTATATACTTATATGTTTATATGTATATACATATAGATTTATACAGGTATATATATGTATGTATGTATATACATATAGGTTAAACTTATACATATAGGTATTATTACATATAGGTATTATATAGATATACACATATATAGGTATTATATACGTATATGTATATACTTATATGTATATACTTATATGTATATACCTACATAGAAAAAAAATTGGTTTAAATCCGTTGTACATAGACGGTGGCGCCCTCTCACTGGATTATATTTGTTTCGTATTGTTTTAACACGATCTTAGGGTTAAAGTAGCACTTTTTATTTCTAGTGTATATGTACATACCTATATAATACCTATATGTGTATACCTATATGTACATACCTATATAATACCTATATATAATACCTACTTATGTGTGTACCTACATTATTCCTATATGTATGTATGAATATTCCTGTATAAACCTATATGTATATGCATATATACCTATGTATATATGTGTATAAACCTATATGCTGCTTGATGCTCTCCTCTCGCGAGAATCGAGTTCGCGATACCTCCAGGCAATTCCCCTCTTCGATTAGCTTCGGGATCCTTTCAAATGAAATATAGGCAATGGAGAGAATGCGAAAGCGATCGCACGAATTAAGACGTTATTACCTCGTAATATTAATCTCGACGCACTGATATAATGCTCTCTTCGTGGGCTGCCAACACGATGTATGAGAAAAGCAGACCCGCAGGACCATCTCAGCAGACATTTATTAAGCAGATATACAAGACCAACTATTCTTTAAACTTTAATTACACCCTATGTGTCTCATTAAGCAAACCTCAAAGTACACATACCGTCAACAAGGATAATTATGAGACACTTTTTTCTCATCTGCAAGTTTAATGTACCAATTTACACAACATTTTCTTAAACCACATTGAAAAATCAACTAAACGTTAGTAACTTCCGCGTCGCAAATTTTGGAGAAATGTAACTTTTTACGTTTAATGTGCTTAATAAGGCATGATTACTTATCTGTCAGGAATGATTTTAACATGAGAAGATTTTCATTATGAGAAGATTTTAGAATGCACTTTGTTCTAAAATCTTCTCTGCATTCTAAAATCTTCTCATAATGAAATGTTCTCCGAGTACATGTCTTACATTTTTACTGCCGATAAGACGATGTGTACAAAACTTTGAAAGTCCTTTGGATACGGAATTGACACAAAGTGTGAAATATATCTAGTTGAAAGTATCTTTCTTACAAACATTGAGTCGTCACAATATAATACATTTTATTCTATTGTGTGATTTGTACTTTCTGTTCATAGCTATACACGAAAGCCATCCATCTCTGTATCACAAAAGAGACAAACATTTTCGCCACACCCTCGGGCGATAATTCTCGACCGAAGGTTTCGATTTCTACAAATCCATAAGAGCTACCTATATCAAAAAGATATTCAAGCACTAGAAAACTGACATTCATCCGTAAAATCCTGTGTATAACATTCAAGTATACACGTGTTGGCCCCTCCAGCATCTCCATTTGTACATAAGTTGGGCAGAACAAGTAGCAGACGTTTTTTCCTGTTTCTGGGAACCAACTTGCTCTGCTCTGCTTCCACTTAACGTTCAAGAGGGTCTTAGAAACACCAAGTGTCCTGAAAATTGTCAAGTCACATGAATACCAAGTACCTGCTCAGTATTCGTTATATTTTATATCAAACATTCGACTGTCGAGAAGTCCAAACTGATCATTCTAAAATTCAGTTGATCGTTCCAAACAGTTGATCATTCTGGAAAAAAACAGGGTAGCTTTTACCACCGAGGAGCTTTTAGGACGAAGGTAGTACAAGTTGGTACTATCAACTTATTACATGTAAGAAATTACCATATTTCTGGAAAATAGGGTAGATTCTAAAATCCTATCAGGACTTTCGTCCTAAAATCTTCTCATACCATATGGTACAAGTTACACTATGTTAAATTTCATCATAAAACAGTTGATCCGAGTTGATCATTCTTAAATTCAGTTGATCATTCTTAAATTCAGTTGATCATTCTAAAATTGAGTTGATCACCCAAAATTTCTGTTAAGAATTCGAAATACCTGTTGGGCAGGTAATCTCTATCTTAATTGATATTACCTCTTAATCTAACTCTCACAATTTCCCATTAATTATGGCCGAAGTGTATTTCGAAAGGAAACAAACATCACGGCAATAATTCCCAACACGATAGTCCCACACCAATAATATTCATAGGTTCAAAAATATGAGCTTTTGATATGTAAATTGTTTTGACACCCAAAGGTGGTTATCCAATTTCAAAATTTACAGTATACATATCTATAAAACCTTTAATTCTCAGAACCGCTCTCTCCAAAGAGGCATTTTAGCCGAAAAAAGTAACTCTGGAAAAGAACATCTAAAACTCCCATCTTGAAATCGTCAAGATTAAGATTTAAGCATTCGACCGCCAGATTACTATCCTGATTAATCACTTGGATCGTTTCCTAGAGAGGGAGAGAGAGAAAGATAGAGAAAGAGGGGGAGAGAGTGAGAAAGAGAGAGAGTGAGAAAGAGAGAGAGAGAGAGAGAGAGAGAGAGAAAGAGAGAGAGAGAGTTGGGTGTAAGGAGAGACAAGTGCGAGAGTTTATAATAAGGATCGTTATAACAGCAAATGGACAAACCAGTCAAAGAAGGTTCGAACACGTGTAACTAATAGGCTGAATCGATGGGACTCACCGGTAGCGTTCCACTCATTTCCTCGAAATAGACCCATCATCGTCGTCTAAGGAGATAGCGTGTCTCGCGGCTTGAGACTTTCGCGCGCTGGCCATTCTGCTTCGAAGAAGGCATAAGTATAATACGGACATGGTGAGAACCCTTTCCCTTCTGGTGGCACTGGTGGGGGGAATGGTGGAACCAATGACGAGCCCTTACGAGGGCCAGTGTCTGCTGATCCCACTCTCGCGAAATATCCAGAACCCTCACTGGATACTCCTCTCCATTTCCTCCATCTCTCTCTCGTCCGCATCCGCACCTTATCGTCCTGCTACGGCATATATCTCTATTAGTTGCTTCTTTTATTAGTTTTTTCTGTCCTTGTCCGTTCGCTTCGTCCGCCTCTCTTATCCACTCGAGAGAAAGACATTTAACATAGTCATGCACCCAGCAGTTACCCCGAGCGGATCAACTTTAATCTTTTGGCAATACAGCTCTTCCCATTTATCTTAATCATTTGCGTTTTAGTTCATCCAGCTATAGGTAGTTTGCATATACCTTGTCGCACAGGTAAGTCCCAAAAAGATGACCAAAATGGCAAATTCTTTCGGAAATTTATAAAAGCGGCGACTCAAAAGGTTTTAGAGATCGCACGAAGTCGAGTGAAGTCGAGTTTGAAAAGGTTATGGAGTTGTGTCTTTGAAATTGTTTTTCATGTAACTTGAATGTAACCTCAATGTTCCTATTCTAACAATTTGTTATAGAATGGGAACATTGAGGTTTTTGTTAAAATTCTATAACCCAGCCAAACTTTATGCTATGATATTATGACCATCTCAATTTACTCAGAATAATACACAAAAGTGTCTTTTGGAATAAAAGTGTAGCTTGTACTGATGAGTTGTTACGTTACTGATGAATTTTGGTAAAAATCATCTTCATGAAGATGACTTTTACCAAAATTCCCGTTCTTCTGCTGATATCCCTGAAGTCATTAATTTTATCAAAAAGATATAAATAACAAATTTGTTGGAAATTCAATTTCCTACAAAAAAGGTCCTGTGGAATAAATCGCTTAGATTATTTCTTGGGATGTTAGATTTTAAATTATCAGTAGTATAAAACGTTTGATTCGATAAACCTACAAACGTTTTCAACTATTCATAAGTTAAAGTCTAATATCTCAAGAAATATTATACTAAGCGATTCAGTCTTTATAAAGACTATAGTACTATAGTACCTTCTTTGTAGGAAATTGAATGTTCGACGAATTTGTTAATTTAAAGCATAAAGGGTCACCTTTATTGCGTAAAAATTTGCTCGTTTTTCTTGACAACGCTATGACCATTACTTCTAATCAAGTTCGCTATATTTTTCCTGTAATTTTCAGGTAAAAATACATTACTGTTCTAAATTTCAGCTCTCTAAGTCAAATAGTTTCGCCATGAAGGGGGCAGGGTATATAGTTATTTCAGGCCAAAAGTCATGGTTTTTCCTTGACAAAGCTATTATAATTAATCTCAATCATATTCGTTATATTTTTCCTGTAAAATAAAAATGTATGCGTACCAAATTTCAGCACTCTATAGATCAATAAGCTCTAGGGGGGGGGCGTTTTTTTTTTAAAAAGTTTTTTTAAACGAAAACGCTAAGATCTTTGACATCCACGTTATTTTTAATAATGTTTCTGAAATCAACATGTCAAACTGCATATGTGTACCAAATTTCAGCTTTCCAAGTCTAATAGTTTGGTGGCAGAGGGAGGGGGACATGGTCATTTTAATCCATTTTTGATAGTTTTTCCTGGGAAACGCTATGATCATCAACTTTAAACGCGCTTTGTATATCATTTTTGCATTCAACGCTTCGAATTACATTTGTACACCAAATAGCCCTCTATGTCAAATAGTTTGGAAGCTAGAGTGATTTAAAATCGGGACATAAAAAGCGAAACAGACAAAAAGATGGTAAAATTGTCTGGAATTCATTAAAATTATTCTATTTAATACCTGAATTTCACTTCATTTCATGAGTTAACTTATAGAATTGAAAATAACAAAATTCTATACCTCTTAATTCACTTTTTCCAAAAATTCTAATAAGAAGCGTATTCGATCCTGAGCCCTCTCTATCAGAAGTCTGAGAATTGAACTACCGTCAACTGGGGCTATTTGCTCCGGGAAAATGCTACTTTCGTACTCAACTCTTAACTAAAATTCAGATTTATAAAAAAAAAAAAAGGAGTTACATTGTGAACATCCTTCTGAAGACTTTCTATAAGTTAAATAAGAAAAAAAAAATTTTTTCGAAGGTATAAAATTTCAAAGTTGTTCCCAGCAAAATTTGTTTGTTTATAAGATCAGTTTAAACAATTTTTCCATCGTTTTAACTGCATGAAATCTTTTATATAGGAAGTCTAGAGTACAATAATAAAAAGAAAGATTATGTATAAAATATAATAATAAAATAATAATATAATAATAAAAAGAAATGACTATTTTTGTAGGAATTATTGAACATTTTTGAAAGTAAAACACAGAAATTTTATTGAAATTATAAATTGCTTAACAAATATGCAGCACCTCTCATGCAATGAGAATGAAAAGTTTTAATAATATGTTTGAAAATATTTATTCAAAATTCAACATTATTTGACAATTGCACATTGATTAAAAAATAACCAGCATTTAATGACAGCTAAATTTTTGAGGTTATGTTGTACTTTTATGTTGTTTTCATGTTTTTTAAACTTTTCTCTTAAAATACTCAATCAAAAAGTTAGGTCATTGACTGTACTTCATCACATATAAATTGACTACATGTACTTTTAACATTTTTAAAGCCACTATATAACAGTTAAGGAGATCCAAGATGATTTTCACGGATTTGATTAACTGACGACTCAAATTTTCCAACTTCATGCATTTTTTTCTATTTTATGACAAAGAATTTAATGAAGGCATTTATTGCCTTCTATTCACAAGATATCAAACAATGCTTACACCAAGCGAGAACTTTAAACAATTTAAAATAAACTTTTTATTTATATAAAAGTAGCGTGGGAACAATAGCCCCGGTCGACGGTATGCCAATAATTGACAGGAATAAAAACATATCAACTCTTTTCGGAATTACAAAATAAGAAAGTGAATTCTTTTTAATGAAAAGGAGTAAATGTTTGCAATGAACATTTCTTCAAAGTGTATTCCACTCTGTGGCATTAGAGAGCATTTAAGAATAAAACAGAATAGATAGAATATAAGAGGGAAATTCAGGTATCAAATAGAATAGAAAATTTTCAGTTTCGCATGAAACTCAAGAAATTCGAATCTTTTTCTTTTCCAGCCTTCTTGTCAGGTTAAACAGTATATCGCTTTTCGAAAATCACAATTTAGTTACAAACGAATAAAATTTAAAGGTTACACTTGATAAATATTTATAATATTGTAAATTAATCCTAATAATAATTATCTTGCACCAAATATGATTGCCAGCTGACATTTGTAAATAAACAGGTTTGGGAAGCAAGGACTCTGCTCATAAGCTGATTCGATAGCAGAGTTGGGTAGAACAGGACACTTGTTTTCTCTGGCTACATCAGGGCTACGTGCAACAAAAATTCTATCGTATCCAACTCTGCTATCGAGTCAGTTTATGAGTTCTTCCTTCCTAAACCTGTTTGTTTACAAGTGTCAACTGGCAAACATATTTTATGCAAAGAAATTATTATTTCGATTAATTTACAATATTAAAAACATTTATCAAGTGTAATCGTTAAATGTTATTCGTTTGTAACTATACGTGTACGTCCGCATGAAAAGGGCCCACTTTGTCGGTTTTATTTTAGGAGATATTCACAATTTTCAAAAAAAATTCCAATTTTCGATTTTTTTTATTGTTGAAAAACAAAATATAAAATGTCCTGTTTCGAATCATGTATTTATTATAACTTTGTTGTAATTAAAATTACTTTAAAATCTTATTTTTATTTTTTAATTAACATGGGAGTTATAATAGAAAACTTGAACTTTAAACTCGTTTTTCTCGAAATTAGGTTTTTGACACCTCTCAAAATGTTTGAAATTTAATCAAAAATATCCTCATATAGATAAGTCCAATAGTGCCAAAGTGGGCCCTTTTCATGCGGACGTACATATATTGTGATTTAACCCCCTAAGTTTGGGGTCTTCCACAAATGATGTCACACAAGTAGGAGGGTTTCAAGATTGTTTGAAATAGTCTATAAAAATTTCCATGTCTTTCCAGATAAAGACTGGGTAAGTCTGTTTACAAAAAAGTGTGACATTCATGGAAGCTGCCTTCACACTTGTTCGTTTTTTTACATCAAACTTGTAAGCCGTAATACACTGTAACTTATTATGAAACATATAGTAAGATAGTTTTCAAAGCAGAGGATTTAAATTTCGAAAATGAGTGCACAATTATCCCATCATCGTTGCCAGTGAGTCGCCATTTTTCGCAGGTTCTTTTAACAAGATCGTTAGAACGGTCAAACGAGCCGAAAGAAAGACCGGACGTGTTTTGGAAGCGGCATAATTCTAACATCGACGATGCAATTCTTGACTTCTCGGAATAGGATGGGCCCGAGGGAGGCCAAAGTCGGGTCTTTACGTTCACGTTTTTAGGCCCCCCCGCGGTTCAAGCTCATTAACCGCCTTCCTTCTCTTGTACTTTGGTCGTGGCGTGACGAGTTCGCGTGTGCCTACACGAGATTGAGAGCGTGTGCGTGCGCGTCTTCGTTCATCAGGTAAGAAAAGAGCCGCCTAAACTGACACGCGGGGCGCTAGACTCTAGCTTCGTTAGTTAAGGAGCAACAGAGAAAGACTTTAGTCATTGGCAGAGGGCGAAGAGGGAGACACAGTCGTCCTCACTTGCACTCCCCGCGCCCCTCTCTCACCAATCACTTCCCCCGCGGGCTCCGCTCGTCGACGCTTCGGCCAGAGTATCCTTCTGACGAGATAATTTGTTTCTCGTTTCCTGGGATTTTTAGGGAGAGACCGATACCTACCGACGGCCAAGATTGCCAGGAGTGTCCAGATACTGCGGCACGTCTTATTATTACAGGCCTTCGGACACTCGGGCGTGGGAAAAGGACAGCTTGTAGCACACAGACATGAACGTTCGGTGGCTCTTGCTTTCGGTTGGTCGCCCAAAAGACTCCGACTACATGGACCGTCACTCGATCGTTATCCGGTTACATCTTCTTTCACCAGACTTTCCAGCCTTTATGTTCATCACACTCCAATAGTGTACAAATATTTTCCTTTAATCGCGCGTCCGCCTTTAGCCCTCACCGTATAATTTTCTTCTCAATAACACTCTCACTAATCTTCTCTACACTTGATAATTGATCTAATGACTTCCAGCATCAGAGCCCATCATTTACCTCACATTTGTATATTGAAAACACATTGGGTGACTGATGTGAACATTGCAATCATGAAATTTGAGGTTATGACAGGTTCCTGATGGGGAGATATTTTGGAAAGAAGGGTCAATATCTAGAAAAGGACAAATGACAATGATTTTCCGCGCTGATACACGGAGAAACTTTTTTTATTAAAGGGTTCAAAATTTTTTTTAACTGAGAATGTAACCTGATTTTTTGCTCATGAAAAGAAGAAAAATTACAATAATTAAGACGCCATATTTTAATAGGAACTTTTACTTCCCGAGCACGTCTTACTGTTGTAATTTCATTTGTATCTCTAACCTCAAATATCGTATGAGTGTCACAAAAGTTGTAAGATTACAAAATTCTGTAAACGTCATTTTACAATTTAATATTGTAATACTTTTTTACAGTTCGGTGGAAATATTCAAAGATTCAGACATTTCATGTGCATTCAGGTGTTTAGTTTCGAGACACATTGAGTGAAATGGCAATAATCTTACAAAGAATAAAAGGCGTTGAGTCTGCACAATGGATTTGGATGTCTTTTGGTCGACTTTTAAAATCCGAGAAAGTTTGAGGGCAAACTATAAAGATGCATAAACGATTGAAGGTTTTAGACAAGAAAAAAAGTTGCTTTTAGAAAAGGTCTCGAGTCAAAGGAGGATTGAGAATAGGACAGAACAAGCAGAGTGAGAAAGGGAGGGCGAAGAAAGGTGAGACGAGGGGTGCTGGTGGCGTGGGGCGTTGTGGCAAGAGGCAAAGGTAGGGTTCTTTACGGAGGTGGCGCGAGACACAAACCAGGCAGACAGGTTGGTCCGTTCGCCACCCGGGGGCGACCCAAGGTGGCCGTTGCTCGCACGCCGAGCCCCACGGACCAACACGACAAAGGTCAGTGCTACGCGCCTCCAACAAGAGGAACAGAGACGCCGAGACTTGGAAGCAACATGGTGGCCTCGCCCCACGCGAAGAAACTCGAAGACCTCCGAAGAAGGACCCGAACTCTCTAGAGTTCACTTTTCCTCTTCTCCCGGAATCTTCACTCATAACTGGCCACTGTTGCCCAAAGAATCAAGGATTCCTTCTACGAAAATAACAATATAACAAGAGAAAAAGAAGCACATTATGGATGTTTGCTTGTCTATGTCACAAATTAACAGCCCATACCGTGCGGAGATTATAAATTACCCTCGTCTCATGAAGGACTACCACTCCTCCTTTTAATAATACCGGATGACTTTTCGACAAGAACCTTAATATTTCTTTCGTAAATTCCTGGGTTTTCATCAGAGCCTGAAAATTAGGAATCGTAATATCATTTAAGTAGACAAAAAAATTACCAATAATAATAACAAATAGTGCTTTTTTATATCCGAAGATGTTCGATTATTGAATTTTTTTTTTTTTTTTTACTATCGACCCGAATTTATTATTGCGAACATAAATTAAATTCGATTATATTGAAATAAGATAAGGATGACGTGCTTGAGGTTGAAATAACTTCACTACCAATTTCCTTGATTTCAAATCATTTATTATAATCAGTGAAAGAGAGCTACATTCACTTATTTGATTTTTTATATTTTAATTAAGACTTGTCAGCAGCAGAAATGGCAGCAGGAGGGCTCAGGCCCAGTTTTAAGTTTTGTTAGCAGCAGAGAGCCGTATGGCCTGATACTTTAATTTGTAAAGTACTACAGTTAGACAGCAGGATTAACACTTAGGGGTCGTCCATAAACTACGTAGCTCGTCAAGGGGGAGGGGGGAGGGTCAAGACATTTGCTACAATGACACTGAAACTAGCAGAAGTACTATTTAGGTAGCGGTATGTGCAATTAGTTAGCAGGGTTGGTAAACTATTTTACATTGACTTACGTAGAATGAGAGGCCATTTATAAAATTTAACTATATTATGTATGTACTTCTAGTATTTACAATAAAATTTGTATATGAACGATTTAAATATTGACCTGACGAATAACCTTTTATGAAAATTGTAAAAAGTTTTTGTAATAATTTGAAGCTTGCAAAGAACTTTGCATGTTTTGAAAATCTTCCAGCGAAAGTAGGCTCCTTCTTAAAAGAGCAGTATAATATTTAAATTATTAAAGTTTTAATTTAACTGAAAAAATAGGTTATCGTTTGAGAAAAAAATAACTTAAATCAAATTTTAAATATGTTCTTTTCTATTAATATTTGAATGAAAATAATAAAAAAAAATAAATTAAATAGTAAAAATAACTAAAATATTCAATTATTTTATATATTATTTATACAAATCTGTTAAGATCGTTTAGGTCAAATTACATAATTATAAAATATAGAGCGCGTTTACATCAGGCTTAAAAAGGAGACTTAAGTATAGTGGCGTAGCCTAGGAAACCTGCGCGCCGCACACTTTTAGCTGTGGTTGTGTTTCTCGCGCAGCTTACCTAGGCTACGCCACTACATTTAAGTCACGTTTTAAGCCTGGTGTAAACACGCTCATTGTGTTTTAATTCTTTAACTTGGTTAAGTATTAAACTCTTGCATGGATATTATTAAAGAATAGTAACATCAATAATAAGTATAAAAACTAATAAAGAAAAAATAAGTCCTTAAATTTATTGAGCTGAAAGGAAGCATAATAAATAAATGACATTTTCCGTTTAATTCAAAAACCAAATAAAATCAAATACATAATGAAATTGGTAAAAAATAAATAACAAGTTAATTTATGTTTTGTTTAGTATTTATTTGAAATTGATGAAGAAGAGTCAGAAGAAAACAGATTTCGATTTTGGAAGTTCTTACGTCGTTGATTCCGGATTCGAGAATTATTATTGGGCTCGTATTATCTAGGAAGTTTCGATTCGTTTTTCTGAAAATACTCATCATCTTTAACAATGTTTACAAAATTAAGTAACAAGGTTTTATATGTTTTTTTGATTTTTCGAATTGTTCAACTGTAAGGCATCTGAATCAACGAAAATTCGTTGTCAATCAGCGAATGAAAATTCCCTGTTTTGTAGCGAATGTTAGTTGATTAGCAGAGACTATTCGCTAATTTACTCAGCTCAGATAAAAAGGAAAGAAATTGTTGTAAAGTGTCAACGATTATTTTCTCCTCTGAGTGATTTCGAAATATTTAAAAAGCATATTAAAATTTCGTTTTTATACATATGCTTTATTTAGACATCAATTTAGAAATAATATGCATTTAAACTAGATATTTTGTTTCCAGTTTTATTATTAACAAGAAAAAGAAAAAAACATTGAGTAACAGGTCGCACATCCAGAAGAATTACTTTTTTTCAATTTTCAAGATAACTGTAGTAGTTACGCTCCATCAGGGCATACCGATAGTCTATTTTAAGAAAAAAGCACTAGTACCTGGACACTTTTGAAAGATGCTTTAGATTTAGTGTAGTTTCACTAGAATTATTTATTAAAATGGAGAAACTTTTTTTATTTTTGCTTAATTAATATCTTATATATTCAGTTTCATAAATATTTATTTTAATTAATAAAATATCGAAATTGAAAAGATTAATTGTTTGATCCAGAAGTTGGACAGACGGTTTGGAAAAACAGTAGTAGTTAGACAGGATGGGGCACAGAAATTGAACATAGAAAAAAAAGTTTATATATTTGTATTATATTTTCTTCATTTAAGAAATTTCTTATATTGTTACTAGGAATCTTAAAAACATTAGTGATTAATAAAAGTATTATTAACTTTTTGACAAAATTAATTAAGTTCTCGATATGTGAATATAACAAGTTTGTCCAACTACTAAGGCTTGACACTTAAGACTTGGAGGTAAAGATTACAGCTTACTTTTAAATTTTTGTTTCATCATTCTTATTCAACGTTTAATAAATTTAATTTTTACCAAAATGTATCTCTTAAATGAATATGTTTGAAATTTTTAAATTACTGTTAGTGGCAATTTTTATAGTTTCGTTGCTGTTCAAATACTGGTCAAAATTTCCGCTCTATCCAGGTATTGGTGCTTTCACCTTATAGAAAGCAAACTACCCAAGAATGGCAAAAAGGCAATTTTTTTAGATTTGATTGCATCTTAAGAGCGGCTTTATTATTAATTAAATCTCAATCCAGTGGACACTAACGTACGCCTATTATTCTGCAAGTATTCAACTTAAGGAAATTGTTGAGCAATAATTGAAATTGAATTGCTTTATTAATTTAAATAAATATCGAGACTTTATTAATATAAGAAATATTCCGAAACTGTGGATAGCTGGATATTTGACGAAGATTGTTAATTTTTATTTAGTATATTATAATTGTAGGGGAGAGTGGGTCAAAACCGGGTAGGCGGGTTAAACCGGGTACCCCTACTTTTCTATGTTCCCAATTTTCATTTTTAATAATACTTACATATACCTCTTATATTTCATCCAACACCTTATTTATGTTAAAAACTATAAAAATTTTTTTTTTTATTTATGCAACTTTGAAATTTTTAACCATTTTCATTAGACATTTTTGTGAAATTATAAAGTACCTACAGAAATTTTTATGACGTTTTATTAATTTTGGCAAGTATCACCTCTTATTCAGCATTTAATTGTGAGTATTTTTCCATAAGATTCATTATTTAATTGTTAATAATTACTTAAAAAACTTACATTTCATTATTTTTGACAGTGCGGGGCAAAACCGGGTACCTAAAAGGGGTGGCAGAACCGGGTACTACTCGCCGTTCTCTACTTTATATAATAAATGTTATTACTTAATTCTATGCATAATTATAATCTAAAATCTTATTTACAATTAAATAAAATTGTTAAAACTTACATATAAAAATAATTTTCTGTGAGTAAAAATACCAAATAAGCTAATTAACATTGACAATATTTGCCATTTAAAGTGTTTATTTATTTTTTATGATTTAAAATTAATAATTTAATACAATTTGGATTCAAAGTTACTTAATTTTACGTAAATATAGTTAAATAAGTTAAAAACTGAGCAATCTTTTCTAAATAATTGACATTTAATATATTTTTACAATGGAAAATCTAGGTATTCGGTTTTACCCCATCGGCAGGTCAAAACTGAGTATTTTGATTCTTTTCGTAAAACGAGGTTTAGAACAAATAAAAATATTTTTTTTTTTAGTAACTGTCGATATTTTCTTGTAGTTAAATAGTCAATGAAGAAATATTAGGACTAATAAAATTTTTTTGTAAAATAGCTTTTTTGTAAACGAGCTTTTTGCACAATGTACCCGGTTTTGACCCACCTTCCCCTATTCAGCAAGTATAAAACTTGAGGGAAATGTTGAGAAATCATTAAAATTGGATTGTTTTATTAACTTAAATAAATATCGAGATTTTACTTATATTATTATTACTATTAATGAGAAGGGGTAAGGTCTCTAAAGGACCTTGCGACGCCTGGGTAATCCCTTTACGCCCCTCATGAATACTGCTTATACCCGACCTCAGAGCCCTTTCCATAAAAAAAGGATCCCAGCCAGGCTTTTCGCAGCTAAATCTGCCTCCTCGAGGAGAGATTTACCCGTCAGATGGTATTGCTCCGTATAGAGTGACGGGTAGTAGCAGAGAATGTGTACAGGTGTTTCGCTCTCCGCACCACACTTCCGGCACATTGGGTCGTTAACTAGACCCAAATTGTGATTGTGATAGCATAGATCTCCATGGCCGGTTATAACCTGCGTGAGGATTCTAGCATCTTTCCTGTTGAGTTTGCAGAATTCAGCAGCTCGTTTCAGGTTGATAGTGTTTCCTAAGAGTGATTTTGCTTGCCTACATCCAGCAGTGCCAATCCACTCCTTTTGGTGTTCTACGAGTGACCATTGTCTGAATTCCAAGGCCAATCTCGCGTTAGAAATACTTATCGGCGGTGCAGGTCCAAAAGTGTGGTCTCTGCTGCTCGCTTTTGTTAATCTGTCCACGTTCTCATTACCCTTTATTCCACAGTATCCATGGAATCATAGGAGGGTTACGCGGCTTGTCTCAGCTAGTCTGTTCAATGTCAAGTGTCAATCCCACGTGAGCTGAGAGTTAGTTGAAAATTTGTTCAAGGCAGCCAAAGTCACCTTGCTATCCGACAAAAAACATACCTTTTTCCCGCGTCATAAAAACATAGCCTCAGAGGCTGCAAAGAGCAGGGCCGTGGTTTCAGCTTGTGAGACAGTAACAGTGGGCTCTAACTTATATGACGAGCCCACAATAGTCGTCTCATGATAAATTCTTGCGCCAGCGCCTTTAACCCCCTCGGATCCACCCGTAAACCAGATGTCACCGTTCGTCGGGGGAAGCGCCAACCCATTTTTCCAAAGCTCTTTCGATGAGATACTTATCTTGTATTGCTTGTCAAAGAGGTAGCGTAAGGAAATTCTGTCTCTATTCAATTTAAAGACAGGTTTCTCCACTAGAGATACCGGAAGACTTCTTCCTCTCATTTTCTTCCATTCCAGTCCATGTCCCAATCTCAGGGCAGCTTTGGCCACCTCTGCTTTGATGGTAAGATGTAAAGGTTCCAGCCCTAGGAGGACACCCAGAGACATAGTAGGCGTAGTGCCCATAGCCCCCGTGATGCTCCTAAGGACCATCCCCCTTACTGTTTCAAGTCGGTTTTTGGCCGAT
>WNHD01004510.1:0-11134 GCA_011057455.1 Ganaspis sp. Gsp50 | reverse complement strand
TATATTTCTTGATTGAATATCCTGTATTTTCTCAAATCAAGAAAATATGTTCTCAGATTAAGAAAATATTTATCTCGGCATAATATTTTTTACAATTCTTGAAAGTTGTTCAATTACTTGGATGAATCCCATATTGGTTTGGGTGAAGAAAATATGGATTTCTTTCAATCATATCATGCCAAGAAAATCATTTTCTTGAATCAACTCCATAATTGACTCGTCCTTATTCAATCCAACGATATATTTGAACCAAATAAAGTTTTCTTGAATCAATGCAATTTTTTTCCGTGTACTCATTTTTCGTAGAAGACTAACTTTTAGTAGAAAACAACTAATTAAATTAATAAATAACTACTAATTGAAACAGTCAAAATTTATAAGAATTTTAATTTTAATTAATAATTTATTAATTATATTAATAGTTCTCTTATAAAAATTAGTAGTTTTTCACTAAAGCTTAGTAATCTTTACTATTCCAAGTGGTAAACAACTCTTCGTCATTGAATTGAAATAAAATTAGTAATTCGAATTTAGAGTGTGAGAGAATTTTTTAATTTTCAATATGTATAGTATCCAGTACTATCTTGATGGTAATTGTTACACTAAAAGACCAAAATGATTTCTAAGGAAAAAATTGAGTTAAGGAACTATGGTAAACTTAACTACCTGATTTGTTAATTTAACCAAAAATCTAGTAATGTTAACGAACTACCTGTATAAAAATTGTTACAATTTTAATTTCCTTCAATGTACCATCCTGATAATAATTGTTACAGTTGCTATCTTGGTGTTATAATCTAGATTTTATTCATCTGTATTTCGATGCTTATTGTTGGATCCAGATTGTAGAAACTACCTTCTTGTCTTCAATCGATACAATCTAGATGGTATGCATTAATATCTAATAGTTACAGTTCGGATAGTACCCTGTACTATCTCGTTAAAATATTACTCTGTACTATATTGATACTAATATTGTTAAAATATAAATAAACTCAAAAAAATATTGTAATTTGAACATTGTTCTTTTAAAATCTTGAAAGTCCTTCAGATACCTATCGCTAAAAAATTATTTCAAAAAATACAGGGATTATTTTAGTTCCCGTTACGTAAAAATGTATAGTCATATGAAAAGTTATTATCGAGGAAAATCTTTGTTTTTAAATTTCGATTTATTTTTCAGTAATCTTTTGATTTCTTGTCTAATCATATTGTATCTATAAAAAGGACCTACATATTTATTTTCTATTCATTTAATGACATTTTTTTATTTTAAATCGTTTTTTTTTTATTTCAATATTTCTTTTATTTTACATACTTTTTTTACTTTAAATACTTTCTTTTAATTTAGATAATTTTTTTTATTTTAAATAGTCTTTTTTTATTGTTAATACTTCTTTTTCATTTTAAATAGCTTTTTTAAATACTTTAGATTTCTTTTTTAAAAATAATTTTTAAAATACAAATTTTTCGTAGTATAAGATATAATTCTTGCGATATAAAATTTTTGTAATAAAAATTGTTAGGGAAGGTTTAATTAACATGAGTTACAAACTTTTGAATGAAATAAGTTTTGATTTATTGTTGAATAAAAAGAGGGTAAGTGATTCGTACCTTTATAGGATTTTACGGATGCTAGACGAATCGAAGAAAAGTTTCTCTATTAATCACGTTGCTGATATCGATTCTAACGTTAAAAGCAAGTCTATTTAAAATGAAAAATGTTCTTGATTTGCTTGTAAATATTGTTATATCCTCAAACATTTTGTTCTTGCTTCCACAGATTATTAGTCCAAAAATACTTTTGAATTTATATAAATATTGTTTATACAGATTTTATTTATTTAATTCAAAGAATAACTTTGATTTTTTAATAAGCCAATTTTTGAAACTAGAAATATATTCATTTTATTTCAATTTATTTATTTGTTATTTTATTTATTTTTTGTTCGGAATTTTGAAATTCGTTTACTTATTTTTTAATTATATTCCAATATTAATTCAAGCTTATTTCAATTGTTTAAATTTTAATTCAATTTTATTTTAATTACTTTAATTTTATTTCAATTTTTTCTATTTTATGTCAATTGTTTCTATATTATTTCAATTGTTTCTATTTTAATTCAATTGTTTTCATTTTATTTCAATTGTTTCAATATTGTGTTTCTATTGTTTCAGTTTTATTTCAATGCTATTTCCATTCTTTCAATACAATTTTAGTTACTAAATTTTGTCTCAAATGAATTTTATTCATATTATTACGTTTTCTATCATTAAATAAATATAACTAACCACTTACAAAAAAAATATAAATTATGAATATTGGCTTTGATAAATGTTGTTAGGTTCTGATTAATGCACAATATATGTAGCCACTTAGGAACATTTGACCTCTGCTAACCCTTTCGTTATTTGTCTTGACCAAAGAAGGTTGCCTCTCGAATCCTCTCTCAATAAGAAATTCCTATAAAATACAACGTATATTAGATAAATCTTTCATAACATAATCGTTATAAACATCGTTAATCAAGAATTACTTTAATTTTAATTAAAACTTGACAACTGTCGCTCATTTCAACACTGAACAAAATGAATATATGTAGTATATAGACGGTTGCAGAAAAAAAATCTTTATTAAAATGAGAAAATGTTTTTCATTTAAATAAAAATAAATTAAGGATCTCAAGCCCATGAACATAACCTCAAACTTTTCTGTTTTGCTGTTAAAAGCTCTTAGTTTTTGTTATGCCAGCTTCTTAAGAGCATGCGATGGAAAACGACGTCAGAAGTCACGTGATCCGTAACCAAAAAGTCTCCTGTTTTACGGTATTCATTAATTTAAGAGCAAAACGGTGGACAAATTTTCCGTTACAGATCACATGACTACTTACATCATTTTCCATCACATGCCCTTAAGATCCGCGAATCAACCTTCTATATACTTTGTCAAAGAAAAGCGCTTTATTTGGCTAATAGTACCTTAATATAATTGCAGTTTAAAATATTTAATAACAAAATTGTTTCGAAAATTGATCTTTTTTTATCGAATCTATTTTTATATCGAACGGGAAATGAACATGCGCGTACTCGCTTTGCTGAGAATCGCCCGTATATATAATAACCAGAAAAAAATAACATTTGTTGATAAGAATTCCAAAGGGAGTTTCGAAAGAATTATTCTTATCATTATGTTTCATACGAGAACGTAAGCATTTCGTTTCCTAGTTTACGAAAGAGGTCAACAGAGAAATTAAATGCTATAAAAGAAACAATCAAAGAAATAATCAAAATTTGGTAAATTTCGGAAATTTGCGTGATGAGTTAGAAATTTTTCTCAACTTGCCAAAAATATGACATAAGTAATACGCAGATTTCTTTCTTTAAGTAAAAAAAATAAAAATGTAACGAAACTTTATTGATGACCGTTTCCTCTGTATTTAAATTTTGCCGGATATACTCTCCGGACCAGAGTTCAAATTTTAATTGAGGAAAGTCGTCACAGATTAACGTCGTAACTAAAAAGTTCTTTTACAAAATATTTATTATTTACAAAGATTATAATATCAAAGGCTTAAATATGAAATTCGCCCGAGATTCAATTTATAAAAGCGTATGTCTAATTCGCGATGTCGCTCGTGTAATTTCGCGTCGTGGTCGCGTTTTAAAAATAAATTAAGAATAATTAAAATAAAATCAGAAATCCCGAAATCAATGAGGGAAGTCGTCTGCGTAACGTCTCATTTCTTAGTAGTGGCTTTGCCACTAATAGCACGAGCTTCGCTCGTTTCGATGAGCTTTGCTCACCTAAGTCGTTCGTGGGTTTTACTCACTGGGTGATGCGATTTTATCGCAGTCCTGGGAAAGGATAATTTCTTTATTAAAATCTTCGTCTGGGTCCGTTTGGTCGACTTCGTCTAGACAACCCGTCGTGATGCCCGCGTTAAGCCATGCTGCGTGGTGGTTCGTGTGTTTGCCTGAGTATAGGCAACCCGTCGTCCATGCTCTCGCCGTTGTCGTCGTCGTATTTCAAACGTAAGAAACAAATGCCCGCAGTGGGCTGCGATTCTCCGTCTTGGTCCTCTCATAATGGTTACACCACTCTAAGAGAGGACTTGGGCAGTTACACTGCTCGACGTCGAATGCCTCGATCTCACGGTTGCACCGATATTTATGCTCTGCGCCACGCGTGCGCGGAATCTAGTGCGCTCTGATTCGTCAATGTCAAAGTGCCGGGGAAATGCGTTGATTGGCCTTGTACCTCGTTGTGGGGGCTGTCGGAAACGATAGTTTTATTAAAACTATTTCCGTTTTAGGACTTAGTTGCTGCCCGACTGTCCTTGCGCACAAGTTCGCAATTTTCTTCTAATGCGATATTCGTTATAAAAAATTTGGTTTTTATGTTAAAAGAAAAGCAATGCCAACGGTCTAAAAGGGTACGCGAGTCTAAATGAGAAGCGATAAATATATTTTTCGAATGTGGGTAGGTTTATACATATACAGGGTGGCCCTTCTTAGAACGAGCATATTAAAGCCACAGATAAAACAGAAGAAATTGAATCAAAAAGGCCCTTACCACTATTTGGAATTTTCAGCCGTTCCGGAGTTATGACAATTGGCAGTTGGCCAATAGCGAGCGAAATAAATATATATCCGTCTCCTCTTTAATCGTGGCGACTGCGCAGTGGAGCGGTACCGCTGCTACGATGCCGCGGCATACTATATCAGGCACCTAATTGGTTAACTTCAAGCCGCTATAACTTTTGAACGGCTCAACATTTTAAAATGTGGTAAAGGACTTTTTCATTCAATTTCTTATTTTACCTTCAATTTTTTCTTCTTATGCGGACAACCTGTATAAATTTAAATGAAAAGTAAGTAACGCTCCCTTAAGCAGTTAACTTACAAGAATAACAAACGTAAGGTTTGAAAATAAAGTAATGGAGAAGGGAAGAAAAAACTTTAGACTCGCTTTGTCTTTCACTCTCCCCCCTCCAATGGTAGTTTCCACTTCTCATTAATATCTGTATTGCGCTTTCCTTAATTACACAGGTGTAAACTCACTCGTTGTCAGTATACCGCTTGCGTGTCACAATAAGTGGGAAAGTGAAGGAATTTTTTCTCAAATTGAGTTCATTCTCGTAGAAAATTTATTTATTATGTTTTATTCTTTATTCCTACTCATATTGACATGTTTATGTTAAAAAACAAAAGGTGCTTGTGCTTCTGATTACATTGAATCGCGATAATGGTTCTCAATTATCACTGGTCTTCAAACTCTTAATCATATCTTCTCTTTGTCTTCCTTCGAACTTTGCCCGAGAGTTTAATGTCGTTTCATCAATATATGCGACTTGCCTAGATAATGGTAATATCAACATTAAAATATAATTATCAATTGCAAATTGTAGTTAAAATCTTAACATTTATAAAAAAGTGGATCAGGAAAAAAAGAGTGATGAAAGTAGTAATTTTTTTCAAAAATAACTTTTTTGGCATAACATTACATTTACAAATAACGACTTACAACTACTACTTACCTAACAAGTGTTGTTATTTTCCTTTTAGCAACTTTTTTAGTCTAGTAACCATTTTAGTAACTTTTCTAGTCCAGTAACAATTCTAGTAAATTTTCTAGTAACTCTTGTTAGTAATTTTTCTAGTAAACTCTTCAGTAGCTTCTCTAGTTACTTTACTTTTCTGGTTCTTTTTAATCCTCTTTTTCTTTACAATAAATTACGTGCTCTGTATAATTATCTTAAAATTGGTGTGAAACTTTTCTAGTTACTTTTCTCGAAACATTTCTAGTGTCTTTATCTAGTAAAATTAGTGAATAATGTACTTTTCAATATATTCTTATGATAAATAATTGTTTCAGTGAAATTTCTATTGTATGTTCTAATAAATTTTTAGTAACTTTCTCTAGTAACTTTTCTATTAACTTTGCTAGTAACAATTCCATTAACTTTTAGTAACTACTTTTAGTAACATTCCTAACAAATTATGTAGCTACATTTCAAGTCACTTTTTTATTAATGCACCGTTTTTATTAAATTTTACGGTAACCATTTTAGTAACATTTTTAGTTATTTTTCTAGCAAAATTTGTATAGTAACATTTCTAAAAACATTTCTAGCAGCTTTTCATATAACTTTTTAAAACTTTTTTTACAAACTTTCTGTTAATTTTTGTGATTAAATTTCTAGTAATATTTTTGAATGATTTCTTAATTATTCTATTCACATTTTGATTGTTTTTAGTAAATTTTCTAGTAATATTTCTAGTACCTTTTAGTTACATTTTAAATTATGTAGTTACATTTATAGTAACTATTCTAGCAACATTTGTAGTAACTCTTCTAGAAACATTTTCAGTAGCTTTTCTAGTAATTTTTTAACAACTTTATAGCAAAGTTTCTATCAAATATGGTGATAAAATTCCCAGTGACTAATTAGTAATTTTTCCCATTACATTTTAGTAGCTTCTTGTACTTTTTCTAGTAATTTTTCTAGTAACTTTTAGTAACATTTCTACTTCTTTTGATACACTTGTAGTAGCTTTTCTAGAAATATTTTTAGTACCTTCTCCGATGACCTTTTTAATAACTTTTTAGGAACATTTTTACTCTATTTGCTAGAAGCGTTTGGTAACTCTTGAAATAATTTTAGTAGCTCTTCTTGTAACTTTTTAGCAATTGACTATAAGTTTTTCTAGTAACATTTGTGGTTAAATTCTCTAGTAATATTTTGTAGTCACTTTTTCTAACATCGTTTCTATATTGTACTTTTTTAATATCTTTTCTGTAACTTTTTTCATTTGCATGTCTCCTAGTAACTTATTTTATTATCTTCATTACTAATAAATTTGTCTAATAACTTTTCTAGATATTTTTTGTTACTGATATATTTGTCTAGTAACTTTAATTATCTTCTCGTTTCGTCAACCTTGGGATTTATATTCTGTATCTTTGAAGATAGGTACGTAAAGAAATACGTAAAAAATACTAGCAAAATTGGAAGTAACATTTTTGGAGTTGAAAATCAACTCAAAATGGAGTTAGGCTAACATAACCTCATTTCACAAAAGTATTCCTTCTCTTCAGTTCATCTAATTGATGCTTATATTTTGGCATCATTCTAAATAAACAATTTTACTAAATAAAGCAAATACTTCATCTCTGACACACGTTTTTCACATCTGAAAGTCTCCTAACAATTTGTAATAGAATATAACGTTTTTTTAACTCCTCTGGTCTTTAACTCCAGACGGTGCGATTATTATATAGAATTCGCTTCGGAGTTGAATTTTAATTTCGTTTTTTTTACACTAGCATTTATTCGTTTGTTCTTGTCTGATTTCATCAGGTCAAATTTGTCATAAAAATTGAGTTTCTACCTAGGACGAAATACTTAAAAACTTTAGCTGCTGCTCTTTGTGACATGAAAGTTACACGAAAAGCACTCGTGCATTGTTCAACCATCTTTCTTTCCCTACACAATTGTGGCTTGCCTTCGCTTCCGTTTGAAAATTCAATTGAATTTGCAATTGCGAACTGCACAAATGCCTAACAAATAGGGTTCTCCGCTCTAGATTCCCCCGAAACGAAATGCAAATCTCTCAACCACGCTTGTACAAGTAAACCCTTTGGCTCCTGAAACGAAAATAAATTGCATTCCTTTATTCGATTCATTGAAGAAAATAAGTACCTTTACAATCGCAGTTTGACTTCTCTCATTCTTGAACCTTTATCCTACTATTAAAAAATAATGGGAACGTTCTCGAGCTTAAATCCTAAAAATCTTGAAAAATAATTTAATGGTGGTTTTTCTTTCCGTCTGTTCATTTTCCATATTGAAAGTAAGAATAATATTCTTTTTCCACTGAGAAATGTGATACTACAGAGGTTAGAAGGAGCCATTTTTGTGGATCATTTTTGACGTATTAGAAAAAATTAAAACTCATTCTAATTAAAGACAAACATTTAATTTAAGACAAACATTTTTTAAGAAACTCGACGAATGCCAAGTTTTATAATTTTTAAATTCAAAAACACATTCTCTGATGAATTATTGCAGTGGAAATTTATTTCCTCTGAAGTGTAATACACTGGCTTTGATTGTTGAGGAGCATATATGCTCCTTTTAGAGAGTTTATATCTATTCAAATTCGCTTATATGTGAGAACCGCACATGTGATTACATTACCTGAAAGGACATGCATCGACTATAGTTTGTGGATACAGCTTCGTAAAGCAAAGAGAACTATCTTCCCTAAAACCCACTGGCTAATTACATGGACTTAAATGAGCAAAAGCTAATTAACAGAATTGTCTACATGTTCAGATTGACTGTTCAAAGTAATTGACAAATCATTATGCATGAATCGGAAGAGCTTTTGTGCCGTTTAACCCCGTATCACCTTTTTGAATATTATCTAAAAGAGTAGGTATCTATCTCTCTTTTGAAAATGTAAAATTTAACAAAGTTTTAGCTGAGGGTGACTGCTGTAAATATTTTTTAGTGTACTGCATATTCAACACAGTTCTAGCACAGTTTATGGTTATTAATTTTTATGGACCACTAAAGCACGTTAAAAAGATGAAAATTTATGTAAAAACTTTGTAGTTGTGTTGAACGAATATCATACTTACTTTACGTGGTCATGAGAAATTTTCTTTTCTTATATATTAAAATTTTGACAAATATTGTTAACTGTTTATAATGTCGAATTATAGCAAATTTTCTGAAATATAATTTTATAGTAGTCGAAAATTTACACAGCATAGAATTTGATGTAATTAAGTTTAACATGTGAGTTCCCACTCTATATTAAATTAAAATTGGTATGAAGGTAGCGCCACATGCTAATTCTACAGAATGGAAGAAAAGTGTAGAAAAAGTAATCGCAAATTATGAAATTAAAGTTATTAAACTCAATTTTTTAAACAATATTATGAAACCAATAAAATCAGAAGCTTTGCCATTTCTACAATTTTGATTCGATTTTTGTAGTTTTCACGGAAAAAGATTTTTTTGTTTATTATTAACAACTTTCTCGTTAGCACTTTCTTCTAATTAAACTATAACCGTAATCTTTACTGCAAAGAAGTTAAGTTTCGCGATTTTAACTTTGATATTAAATATTTATTATGTTTTTTTAGTGTAAATCACAGTTTGCAGGTCTGACAAGTTTATACAAGGTGTCCGAACATATTAGTCGAACAAATTAAAGGCACAGATAAAACTAAAGTTAAAAGTCCTTTACCACTTTTCGAAATTTTCAGCCGTTCCGGAGTTAGGACAATTCGAAGTTGGCCAATGGCGAGTGAGCTCTCGAGTGAGCTAGATATCCATCCCCTCTTTTACCGTGACGACTGCGCAGTGGAGCGGTACGCTGTTACGATGGCGGGGTACCGCAGCAAGCA
This sequence comes from Ganaspis sp. Gsp50, assembly GCA_011057455.1. NCBI lineage: Eukaryota > Metazoa > Arthropoda > Insecta > Hymenoptera > Figitidae > Ganaspis > Ganaspis sp. Gsp50. The sequence goes on along the minus strand of WNHD01004510.1, from coordinate 1,713 downwards.
CCTGATTGGTTAACTCCGAACCGTTCTAACTCTGTAACTGCTCAAAATTTTGAAAAGTGGTAAAGGACATTTTCATTCCATTTTTTCTATTTTATTTATACCTTTAATACCATCGCCTTAAGGCAGAAGACCCTGTATTTTATGTGCAAAATAAATTTGGATCATTTTCATACACAATCATCTGGGATTTTGTGATGTGTTTATAAAAATATAATTATTTTGTAAAAGTAGACCTGTTTTCTAATTTTACACTGAGAAATTCTGACTCTACTGGTGCAGGTTAGAAATTAATAAAATTAATTTAAAGTAATTAATTAATTAAAATCACGTAATTAATTTAAATTATCATTAAAAATATATAAATTAAATTAATCAAAATTAATTTTGGTTCAATTGTAAAAGTTCTATTGACACTTTGATATAAATTGGTATAACTCTATTGACTTTTTTGAACGCAATTGATACAAGATTCTTATTCATCGTGCACGAGACGAGCCCCCAGTGACAAGCCAATCTGCTTTTATCACCAAGAAGCTCTCTTATCAACTGATCATTGTTGAGCACTCGTTCCCGCTTCCACCTTTTAAAAGCAACGGAAACATTTTTCTCTTATTTATCAACAATGCCTTATTAACCAGATTTATTTTCTTAAACCTTGCTTCATTGCTTTTTTTTATTTTTGAAATTTGAGTACCCTTAATGAGAAATTCGTCTGCATATGATTATTTGGAAAAAAGTTGTGTTTATACAAACTTGAACTTTGCCACGCGGTCGTCGACGCGCGCAACTGTCGATCCAATGGGCGAAAGACTCGCGGAATCGCGACGTTCATCTCTTTCTCTTCCCGTTTTCAATTCGTGGCAATCACTTGCTTTCCGAACGCGCTACTAATAGGATGTGTGTTTCACACCTTTTGTACTTTTAATCACTAAAAGTGCACTTTTTTTCTCATCAAACTGTGCCGCTGTAGTCTTTTTTCTTGTCTCCTTTCGCAGAGTGTATTTTCAACTTTTTTTTTTTTGGGTCAGATGACTTTGAGAAAGTTGGAACGTTAGAACGATTTCACGTGCATCGAGATAATTGCCGCAGGTAAGAGGATCTTTGATTTCGAAAGTAGACAAGTTTAATCACAACTTACACGGAAATATCAATGGTTATTTTCTCAAAATTGTTTTTATTAGAATTTTTCCTACACTTTTTTAATGCGTGAAAAGAAACTTTAGCTACTGCTGCTAATTTTTGTCTATTTTAGATAAGTGTGTTTGTAACATGTAGCATATTGTAATCAATTACGCTATTTACGAGTTGATATGAAGCAATGTTATCAAAATATAATTTATGATTTCATTCTATTTTATTTATTTTTCTTCAATATTTATTGCGTTTTTAAATTCAAATTTTTTATTTTATTTCTTAATATTTCATTTCTCAATTTTTATTTCATTTCTCAATTTATGTTTCATTTTTTCATTCTTTATTCTATAACTGATTTTTTTTAAAAATAAAATTTTTTGAATACTTTTAATTTCAAGTATTTTATTTTTACCAGGGATGGGGACGAAATTGGTATATTTGTTCCGTTCCGTGACTATGAAACGGAACGAAATTCAATCTGACTTTTGTTCCGTTCCACGGCACGGAACGAAAATCGGATGGACTTTTGTTTCGTTCCACGGCACGGAACGAAAATCGATCGGACTTTAGTTTCGTTCC
>WNHD01004509.1:0-11785 GCA_011057455.1 Ganaspis sp. Gsp50 | reverse complement strand
TAATTTGTTTCATTCAATTTGATTGAATTGGTTTATTTCATTCGATTTTCTTCATTTTTATTCGAATTTTACAACTCGATTCAGATTTTTTAATACCATTTGAATTTTAAAGCTCGATTTGGATTTTTAAGTACGAATTTTAAAGCTCGATTTAGATTTAATTTGATTCGAATTTTAAAGCTCGATTCAGATTTAATTCGATTCGGATTTTAAAGCCCGATTCAGATTTAATTCGATTCGGATTTTAAAGCCCGATTCAGATTTAATTCGATTCGAATTTTAAAGCCCGATTCAGATTTAATTCGATTCGAATTTTAAAGCTTAATTCGGAGTTTAAAGGTAGACTTTGAAACCTCGATTTTTAAAATTCCATTCAATTTTCAGCTTTATGAAAGTTGACAATTTGTTGCAGATATTTTTCCAAATTCTTAATTTTAATTCGAATTTTGAATCTAATTCCAATTTCGTTTCGAATTAATTTTTGTTGAATTCTAAATTATTTGAAGTTTAAAACTCAATTTGATTTTTAAAACTTAATTCGATTTTTAAAATTCGATTCAAATTTCAAAGTTTCATCAGAGCTATAAAATTAATTTCACATACATTTCCAAATTCTCAATTTCAGTTCAAATTAAATTTTCAATTCGAATTCAAATTTTAATTTTCAATTCGAATGTTAATTTTCAATTCGAATGTTAATTTTCAATTCGAATATTAATTTTCAATTCGAATGTTAATTTTCAATTTGATTACAAATTCGTTTCGAATTTTGAAATTAAATTCAAATTCGAATTTTAATTTTCAATTCGAATGTTAATTTTCAATTTGATTAGAAATTCGTTTCGAATTCTGAAATTAAATTTAAATTCAAATTTCAATTTTCAATCCGAATGTTAATTTTCAATTTGAATCCAAATTCGTTCCGAATTTTGAAATTATATTCAAATTCGAAGCTTAGATTGTATTCAATTTTTGTATAATTCTAAATTTGGCGAATTCTAAATGTGCTGAATCCTAAATTAGTTGAATTGATTAAATCTAAATTCGTTGGATACTAAATTTGTTGAATTTTAAATTTGTTAATTTAAAAATCAGTCCAATTGTAAATTCGTCAAATTGAAAATCAGTCAAATTGTAAATTCGTTCAATTGAAAACCATTCAAATTATAAATTCGTTAAATTGAAAATCATCCAAATTGTAAATTCGTTCAATTGAAAATCATTCAAATTATAAATTCGTTAAATTGAAAACCATTCAAATGGCAAATTCATTAAATTGAAAACCAATCAAATTGTAAATCAGTCAAATTGTAAATCAGTCAAATTGTAAATCAGTCAAATTCTAAATTGACAAACTTCTAAATTCACAAAATTATAACTACTAAATTAAATATTTATTCCACTTTGGATTGAACATTTCAGTCGAGTTGAATTCTTCGATTTACGAACATTTCAATTTCTTCCATTAGACTAATAATTCATGTAATTAGAAAAATAATCGAATGATAATAATATACTGGTAAGGAGTGTTACTTTTCGTAAATAATTTCTCTGTAATTAGTGATACGCAATTTCCTCGTTTGCATTAAAATTCGAGCCGATCGGTTCGGATAAAATGCGGTTTAAAGGCGGGAGTGACGAGATCGACGATCCTTCAGGTTCTATTATAATTATAAAAAGGAATACTTCAAACGGCAGAGAAAAGGAAGCACACGAACTGCTTTCATTAATTAAAAAAAATGAAAAAGGAAAAAAACACGAACAAAAACAATGCAAAAAAAATGTGTAAAAATTGAAAGTGTGTGTTGAAAAGCAATTAAAGTCACGCAGCGAAACGTACAAATTACCACTCGTTATTCAATAGTGTATGTTCCTCAATGCTTTTTCCGGTAACTGATGAAGCTATCGATCGTCTCGGCCGATTTGGACAACGGGTTTTAAACCGTTGCTTTATGCTCTTATTATTGCAGGTGTTACCATGAAAAAAATTTTTAGGTACTTTTGTAAAACGTCGAGTTGGCATTTTCGAAACATTGTGTTTATTTGGTTAAATCTAGTTGTTTCGCTACTAACGTTGTGTTATTCTTTTTATTTTTTCTTGTTTTATTTTGTTTTTGTCTTATTTTTATTTTGTTTTTGTTTTATTTTGTTTTTATTTTGTTTTTATTTTGTTTTTGTTTTATTTAGTTTTTATTTTGTTTCTGTTTTATTTTATTTTTTTTTGTTTTTGTTTTCTTTTATTTTTTTTGTTTTTGTTTTCTTTTTATTTCTTTTATTTTGATTTCAATTGTTTTACAATTTTTATTATTTTTGTTTCATTTTTTATCGCAATTTTCATTATTATTTTTTATTTTGTCATTTATTACAATTTCGCTTCCTCGTAGAAGAAACATTTTTTTATTTTCTTATCATCATTATAAATAAAATCCTTTGAGTTGTATCATTTGCCTCAAAGTTGATCACAATTGTATTCTAAAATTGATTTTCATTTTGAAGTAATTTAAATTTATTTAAGTAATTTAAATTTTTGTTCCAAAGATGAATTTAAGCATTAAATAAAAGTTTATTCCATTTATTCATTTATTTTCTTTTTTTATATTATTTTTTCTTTTATTTAATTTCTTTTTTATTGCTTTTTTAATTTTATTTATTTCTTGATTATATTTCCTTTTTGATTTATTTTTTAATTTAATTTGCTTTTTTATTTTATTTGGTTTTTATTTTGTTTTATTTTTTATGTTATTTATTTTTTTATTTAATTTCTTTTTTATTGCTTTTTTAATTTTATTTATTTCTTGATTATTTCATTTCCTTTTTGATTTAATCTGGTTTTTTATTTTATTTGCTCTTTATTTTATTTTCTTTTTTATGATATTTCTTTTTTTGTTATTTCTTTTTTTATGTTACTTCTTTTTTATGTTACTTCTTTTTTATGTTACTTCTTTTTTATGTTACTTCTTTTTTATGTTACTTCTTTTTTTATATTATTTCTTTTCTCATGTTATTTATTTCCTTTTTTATATTACTTCTTTTCTTGTATTATTTATTTCCTTTTTTATATTACTTCTTTTCTTGTGTTATTTATTTCCTTTTTTATATTACTCCTTTTCTTGTGTTATTTATTTCCTTTTTTTATTTTATTGACTCGATTAAAGATTGTTCCATTAATTTGGATTCTGAAAGAAAAATTGTGTCAAAAATAATCCAGAAATTGTAAAAATTGTAAAAATAAATGAGAGTGGTAACAATGACAATAAGAACATGGGGAAAAGAACAATCAAAAAATGAGAGAAGCATTGTTAAATTATTTTAGGAGAATTTTTCGTGAACAATTGATGGAAGTTGAGGAAATCGTGTGCTTCCTTTTACAAAGCTTTTCAAAAGCATCACGCATCGTTTACTCTTTTATACTACCATACTAATTACCTACTAATATTACTATACTATATACGAACTCTTTAACACTGGTGGTGGTTGTTTGTGTTGTGCTGCCTCATTTCTGTAGAGCAAGGAGGCCGGCATCCGTACTCTGGTCGCACTCGATGACCAGGGAGGTGAGTCAATCGCTCTTATAAAAAAAAAAGAAAAAAAAATCCCCACTTTTTATTCCATTGCTTTCTACTCCAGAGGAAGGAATATGGCCTCGAGAAAAATGGGATTTGTCCCATTTTTAATCCCTAATGTTTTTTCAGAAACCAGAACTATTTTTCACATTCAACACTATTATTAGGCACACTGTGTAGAAAAAGAAATAATAGAGATTAATTGAGAAATGTGCACAATCTTTAAAAACTGATTTTTTGAAAGAGTCATTTTTTATATTTTGTTTTTTGAGAAAGAATCTGTTGTTTTTTTTTTAAGAAAGAGGAATCTTTGGATACAATTTTTGAGAGAGGTGTATCATTAATTTTGTTAGAAAGTATATTTTTTAATGAAGGGGACTCTTCGTTTTTAATAAAAGAGAATTTTTGGTTTTGGTTTCAAAATAATTTTTGGTTTTAGTTTCAAAAGAATTTTTGCTTTTAGTTTCAAAAGAATCTTTGCTTTTAGTAACAAAGCATTTTTGCTTTTAATAACAAAACATTTTTGCTTTTAGTAACAAAAAGTCTTTGATTTTAGTTAAAAAAGTCTTTGATTTTAGTTAAAAAAGAATTTTCGATTTTAGTTAAAAAAATAACTTGCTTACAATAAACGAGAATTTATACTAAAAACAATTTTCGTTTTCAATAAAAAAGAATTTTTGTTTTGTAATAAAGCAAGATTTTTGTGAAAGAACTTTTATTTTTATGGAAGAATTTTTAGTTTTTCTCGTTGTTTGGCTTGTCTGTTTAATTATCAAAAATTCTTGCCCAGGATTGCGGGCATTTCAAAATAAACTGAAAAATAGCAATTAAAATGTAAAATGGTTTTTATTTTTTCGAATTATATTTAAACAAATTTCATTTTTCTCTGTAAATTCAAAACTGGTTCGCAAAAATAAAATTCCATGTGCAATGTAATTAATGCTAATTCCATTTAATTATTGGCTAAATTTACAAAGTTAAAATTCCCTTTTTAAAAACGAAAAAAAAATCAAAAATTCAGAATAGACGAGAGAAATTAAAACAAAAGAAAATTGATATCAGGAGGAAAAAATATTTAAATTGGGATGCAAAATTGAAATTAAATTGTAAAAATTATTATTTAGAGGAAAATTAAGATGAAACAAAAATTAAGATGAAAAAAAAGATGAAACAAAATAAAATTCAGATTAAGAAAAAAGTTTAGAAAAAGAAATTAAATTATTTAATTAAAGACTTTATTTTGAAAATCAGATTAAGGAGAACATCGAGATTAAGGAAAAAATTCAGATTAATAACAAAATTCAGATTAAAAGCAAGATTCAGAAAAAAATCCAGATTCAGAAAAAAATTCCGATTAAGAAAAAGATTTAAATCGAAATTCAGATTAAGAAAAAGATTTATAACGAAATTCAGATAAAGAAAAAAATTCAGATTCAGAATAAGATTCAGATTAAGAAAATATTCAGATTAAGAGAACATTTAGATTAAGAAAAAATTTAGATTAAGAACAAAATTCAGATTAAGAACAAAATTCAGATTAAGAACAAAATTCAGATTAAGAAAAAAATTCAGATTAAGGAAAAAATTGAAATGTTAAATAAAAAAAAATAAATTAAAAAAAGTCAAAATTCTGTCCTAAAGGTAAGAATGATTGGCTAAAGAAGCATGAATATTTTGTTTAAAACAAAAATTTTAAAAAAACATACGTCCTTGCTTTCGTTGGTTGGTAAGGTGTTGGCTGAAAATCGTACGAAATTGACTAAATGCAAATAATAATTGAAATCAAATTAAAACTAAAAAAATACTTCATCGTGTCATAATTTTATATAAAATTTAAATTTAAATTTGATATAAAATTTTAACAAACTTTGTATCAAGTATAAATAAATTTGTATCAAATTTATAAAAATTTTGTTTCACGTTAAAACAAATTTTGTTTCAAGTTTAAACAAATTTTGTTTCACGTTAAAACAAATTTTGTTTCAAGTTTAAACAAATTTTGTTTCAAATTTAAACAAATTTTGTTTCAAGTTTAAACAAATTTTGTATCAATCTTAATCAAAATTTGCATAAAATTTTGTTTCAAGTATAAACAAAAATTTGCTTCAAATTCAAACAAAATTTGTACAAAATTTAAACAAATTTTGCATAAAGTTTGTAGAAATTTTGTAAAAATTTTGTATCAATTTTAAACAAACTTTGTATAAATTGCAAACAAACTTTTTATTAATTTTAAGCAAATTTTGTATAAAATACAAACAAACTTTGTAAAAAGTTGAAAAAAAGGTACAAATTTAAAATAAATTTGATATAAAATTTGAACTAATTTCTGGAAAATTAGTTGGTTGGTTACGAGTTGAAAGTTTACTGTTCTAGGAAGTTGGGGAACTCTGATAAATTTGCTTAATTAAAGGGCCAATCATGATAGGCTTTAGTATCTTCCCAGGGGTTACAGTTCCTCAAAGTACACTTCACTCAACATTGAGATGACAGACTTAATGAAGGATCCAATAATAAAAGAAAAAAGAATTAAATTAGGACAATTTTTCGAGAAGAGAAAATAAGACAAACATTCAGCACTTGACACTTAACAGAAAAATCAATTTTAGCATCTACTGTCTACTATCTAGTATACCACAATCTAGTATCTAAATTTAGATTTACAGCTCTACTAGGACTTTTTATTTCTCTTACTCTTTTACTCTATCTTTACTGTACTTTTACTGTCTGAATTTCTACTGTCTTTGAAAACTGTTTTCCTAAAACTATTTTTTAAAATTAGTATGGTTTTGATTACTGTACTATTTTTTAAAATTAGTATGGTTTTGATTACTATACTATTTTGGAAAATTAGTAAGGTTTTGATTACTGTACTATTTTTTAAAATTAGTATGGTTTTGATTATTGTACTATTTTGAAAAATTAGTATGGTGTTGATTACTGTACTATTTTTTAAAATTAGTATGGTTTTGATTACTGTACTATCCTGTAAAATTAGTATGGTGTTGATTACTGTACTATTTTTTAAAATTAGTATGGTTTTGATTACTGTACTATCTTGTAAAATTAGTATGGTATTGATTACTGTACTATTTTTTAAAATTAGTATAGTTTTTATTACTGTACTATTTTTTAAAATTAGTATTGTGTTGATTACTGTACTATTTTTTGAAATTAGTATGGTTTTGATTACTATACTATTTTCTAAAATTTGTAAAGTCTTGATTACTATACTATTTTTTAAAATTAGTACAGTTTTGATTATTATAGTATTTTTTTGATTCATGAAACTGGTAGTTTTATAGGAATTTTACTAATGCTACTATTACTACTAAAATTACTCCTACTATTACTACTAAAATTAGTTCTACTATTACTACTAAAACTACTTCTAATATTATACTATTAGAACTACTAGTATTATACTATTAAAACTACTAGTATTATTACTACTAAAACTACTATTACTACCAAAAGTGCAAGTAATACTTTACTATTAAACCACTAAAAATACTACAACTATTACTACTGAAATACTAATGCTAAAAATACTATTACTATTACTACTGCTACTATTACTATTAAAATTACTGTACTGATACTAATACTGTTATATAATATTAGTTATAATATATAACTAATATTATTACTCATAATATTTGACCTACTATTATTACTACGGTATTATTTATCTTATAATTACTGTTACTGTTATTACTAATAGTACTAATAGTACTACTACTTTTAATAGTACCACTATTTTTATTTTTCATCTACTACTTCACTGGCACTATTTATTTTAATATTAGCGCGATTTTTAAAAACACTACTAACAATTTTAATATTTTTCTACTGTTATGACTATTAATTCTACTATTATTACTATTAATTCTACTACTATTAATACTAATTCTACTACTATTACTATTAATTCTACTACTATTAATACTAAATTCTATTACTATTACTACTAATTCTACTAATATTACTACTAATTCTACTATTATTAATACTAATTCTACTATTACTACTACTATTACTATTCTACTACTACTTCTACTATCACTGCTACTATTTTTACTTTTATTACTACTATTACTACCACTTCTACTATTAATTTTACTATCACATTTTGGCAAATACCTAGTTAAAAAATTACTACTACCACTAGATATTAAAATACTAATAGTACCAAAATACTGCTACTGCCACGCTCTACTGTAAAAAAAATACTGTACCACTTTTCTCATTGATGTTAATGCAGTCAGTACTCACAGAAGCTTGTCAAAGATCTCTGTCTTTTTCTCTGTGTTTGTCTATGTTCCCAACCGATTTTGTCCTGTCCAAAGAAATTAACACATGGTCAATCTAATCCGAAACATTATTAAAAATTTACTAAATCTGTTCAGTAGACAAAGCTAATTAAACGAAATTTTTTAATTTCTTCCAGGTACAATTTAGCGACAGCCTTCATTATCAGAGGAAAATAATTTTAAATTGATCATCCAATTTCTATCTTATCTAAAAAATAATATAAATAATTTTTGCTTCTTCATAGGAAAGCAATGTTTTTTTATTATTATTATTATTATTATTATTATTATTATTATTATTATCATTAATATTATGATTATTAATAATACTCATTCAGGTATTTATTTATTTCAAAGTTTAATGAATTTTTTATTTTTATCTTTATCTTTTCTTTATTCGAGTTTAATCTTCGGTTCAGTAGAATGCTTTTTTTAGATTAGGTTTTGATTGCAAGGAACACTTTATCTTTAGGAATAAAATGTTATCAATTCTTGAAACTTTTTTGATCTTAGGATTTTCGTGCTTGAATTTCTAAATTAGAATTTTCAAACTAAGATTTTCTTTAAATTCTTTTTTTCTTTTCTTTAATTTAAAAAGAAAAAAGGCTCGTTTACTAGAATCTTTTTCTTCTTTGCTAGGATTTTGTGTTTCAAATCTAACTCTTTCTTTTAACTAAAAAATTTTAGATCATGAAATAAATATTTTTTTATATTTAATGTAAGCTTATTATTTTTTATGAACCAGAATTGTTTTCTTGCAATCGAAATTTTATTCCTCGAGTTGAAAATGTTCTTTTTCTCTTGCTGTAAAATTTTTCCGCTTTAGGAAAACATTATTTCCTTTACGTTGATTTTTTAACAACTTTTCTTCTGTTATTTCTTCTATTTTGAATTGTTTCAACATTTAATTTATTCAATGTCCTTCTAATTTCAAATATTTTTTCAAACGAGTCTTCAAACTACAATTTTCTACTCCGAAATTCCACTAAATACTAATTTTGAATATTAATAATATTAAATATTGAATATTAATATGGAATATTAATATTTAATACTAATTTATTTTATTTTATTTTTAATTTTTAAAATTTTTTTTATATTATTTAATTTATTTAATTTTTTATTTAATATCTTTAAATTCAAAATTTCAAATATTTGTTGATTTACGATACAAAGTTGTAATTGTCGCAATAAAATTTTTACAGACAGTCAATTTTCTTTTAATTTCCGTCTTATTTTAATTTTTAATTGACAATAAAAGAGAATAATATTCTTGTGTTGGATAATTTAAATTCAGAGAGGCTAGTTTGAATAATAAACATTTTTACTATTTTGTTTTGTCGACTTTTGACATTAATGCTCCTTTTTTCTCACTTGGAAATTATTTTCATCTCTTACTGATAAATTAATGAAGCTGTCGTCTAAAATTGTACATAAAATAATAACAACTTTTAAAATGAAATGCCGAAGAGAATAATGCGTGTTTGTGCGCGTGCATATCCGTAATTGCTTCATTAACAATTGTAAAATCTTTTTTAAGTTCATTTCTTTTGCAACTAGCGAGAGTTATGAGAACAAAGGTCGAAATACTTATTTACCTCCACTTTCTTCCTTTTCTTATAATTAAAAAAGATGAAAATAAAAACAATAAAATTAATGCACAGAAATATTTCAAAAAAACCAAATTAAAATTGTAATAAATTCATTTTTGAAAAAAAATAATTAATTTAGAAGAAAGAAAGTAAAAAATGGAAAAAATAGAAAATAGATGTAGAAAAATAGAAAATAAGTAAACAATGAAAAAAATAGAAAATGAATGTAGAAAAATAGGATATAAGTAAACAATGGAAACAATAAAAAATAAATGTAGAAAAATAGTAAGTAGATAGAAAATTAGATAATAAATGAAAAAATAGAAAGTAGATAAAAACTACAAAATAAATGGAAAAGTAGAAAGTAGATAAAAAAATACAAAATAAATGGAAAAATAGAATGTAGATAAAAAATACAAAATAAATGAAAAAATAGAAAGTAGATAAAAAAATACAAAATAAATGCAAAAATAGAAAGTAGATAAAAAAAAATACAAAATAAATGCAAAAATAAAAAAAATAGAAGAAAGATGAAAAAATAACAAATAGAAAAAAAATAAAAAATAAAAAATAGAAAATAAATAGATAAAAAAATAAGGAAGTTGAAATAACAAAAATATAAATTATGAAATAGTGCAAAAAAGTAGAAATAAGTGATAATAAAAATAAGTAAAAATAGAAATAAATAAAAAAAAGAGTAAATAAACATTTGAGACATTTTTTTGTTAATAAAAGTTGTAACCGACTTTTAAATAATGCATTTTTTGATATTTTTAATAAAAATATTTTGAATTTTCAGTATCGAGAAATAGGTGGAGGATGTTGTTTTTTATTTTCTGGTGTTATGGAGATTGTAATTAATTATTGTAATTAAGGACTTATTAAATGTTCATTATAATTTCGTGCGCGCTCGCAGACACGTCTCATTGGTAGTTACATCTTAAAGCTTCTAGCTGTGCTGCTTTAATTCTAGCAAAAATTCGTTTCACATTTTTGCAACGTATTTGTTATAGCAGTAGCTGTCTGTACCATGTTATAATTGTTAGATATCATTTTCATCATATCAACTCTTTATTAACAATCATCCCATTAAATCGTTTCATCTAATTCAAATTCTAATATTTCTTTCTCAAAATTTTAAGGGCTTTCACGTGATTGAACTTTTTTATATTTTGTGATTGTTAATTCTATTTATGAAATATATTTTTAAACAATTTCTTACACTTCAAAAAAAATTTTAAATGAACAAGAATTTTTTTTAAATCTTACAATTTTAAGAAAATAAAACTTGTTCTTTTTAATTTCTAATAAACTAATAATAATAAACTAATTTCGATTCGTTCTTTTAGATTGTATTTAAATTTCTTTTTCTCTTTTGATTACAAAAAATAATTTTGGGGAAAAAATACCATCTAGAATATTTTTTTTATGAAAAACACGTTTTTGGTTATTTTTTTTTAAATAGAAACTTTTAAACTTTTTTTTTTTAACATTGGTTAGTCCTTTTAAAAAAGACCAGTAGTTATTTTTTTAATAAAAACATTCGTTATTTTTTTAATAAAAACATTCGTTATTTTTTTAATAAGAACATTCGTTATTTCTTTAATAAGAACATTCGTTTTTTTTTAATAAGAACATTCGTTATTTTTTTAAAAAGAACATTCGTTATTTTTGTAAATAAAAGCCATTGGTTTTTTTTTCTTAGAAAACTTTGAATTTTAATTTTTTCTGTAGCAAAATAAGCCTTAGAATATTTTTTATGAAGAGATTTTAATTTGAATAGTTTTGTAAAAAGAAAAGAAATTTGCAAAAAAGGTCAGTTTATTTAATAGAAAATTTATAATAATAATAGAAAAAGATTTTCTTTTTATGAAAAAGACCTTAATTAACAAAACATTTGTTTAAAAAAGTAGATCGTAGAAATATTCTAGTTGATGTTTTTTCCCGACTGAAAAATAAATTAGATCCTCGAAAAGCTTTTATTTTTATTTTTATCGATCGGGCAAAATTTTCTATATGTAAATATTTAAATATAAAATATATGAATAATATATTTTTCATGAAATTCATCGAATCATTTGCGATCGTTTTCCTGAAATTTATCACACGTTAAATTCCAAATTTATTACTATTGATAATTATTTATTATTCGTTTTCTATTTATTGTATTTTATAATTAACAATTATTATACGTTTCACGCTTACTAATTGTTTGTTTTGTATTTTTTAATTATTCGATTAGTAATCACTCGTTTAATAATTGGTTATCATTAGTTTGATAATTGGTAATTATTCGTTTGATAATTAGTAATTATTC
>WNHD01004508.1:0-11135 GCA_011057455.1 Ganaspis sp. Gsp50 | reverse complement strand
CAGTGGTTAGAGCATTCAACCGGCAATTGAAAGGTCCTGGGTTCGCCCCCAGCGCAGTTGATGTCCAAAATTTTTTCACAGTTTTTAATTTTTCAAACATTATTTGATGTAATTATTACAATTGTTACAAATTAGAATTTATAGCAATGTTCTTTATAAAAGAAAATCAACATAATACTTTGTCTCTTTTAGAGAGAGGCTCTCTCTCTTCTCTTTTAAAAAGTTCTAATATTTAAATTCAAAAAAATTCGACAGAAAAATATAATTGATATACATATATACACAGTGAAATTAATTTACCTCGCGTAATAAAGTTGCAATTGCATGTCCAGCGTGATACTTCTCCTTACTTTTGCAGGATAAATGTTTTGGTTGTAAATGTAATCCTTTTGTAATCAAAACGTGTAATGCTTCTTTCCAGTGATGAATTGCATCGTAAATGACAGCTTCTTCAATCTAAAAAAAAACTTTGTTTAAGAAACACGGTGTACTTGGATAAAGTTTAACCCAGCCCCCCCCCCCATCAAATGTTTCATCAAGTAGTTATTCGGCTATAAGAAATAACTAATTTAAGCCGAAAACGAAAATCATCTGTGGAAGGAATGAAAGGAGAATAAGCGTTGAATTAAATTAATATTCTGTATTTAATAAGAAGATTATGCCATAAAAAGCTTTCAAAAATAAGATAAACAATATTTTGAGGGTGATATTTGCGCTATAACTTTGTCAGTAAGAGAAAATAGCAAATGTCGAAGGCTAATCTAAATCACGAAGAAGATTGTAAATTTATTTGCTTAATTTGCCTAGTCAAAAGTAACACTATGCATTCTATGAAAGGAACTTGGAAAACATGTAAAAAATCGAATATTTGTCTTGATTCCTTCCACAAAGTGAAATCAAGTAGAATCCAGAAATTCTACCAGCTTTAACGGGCCTACATTTGAATGTTTATAACAAAATAAGTAATTAGGAGAAAAAATTAATTTATTTAAATCAAAGAAAAACTAAAAAATTGTCAATATTCTTAAAAAAATTGAAAACGATTTTTTCGACGCAAGGTTTTCTCCTCCGTGAAGCGCCACATATAAGAATTGTAATCCAATGCAAATCTTTTAAGAATTTCATAAGCTTTCGAATATATATTTAAATCTTTGCCTTGCATATGATTAAAACAAGATTTTTTCATAAAAATCATATAAAATGTAATTTCTTGGTTATTTTAGATTACACGGGGCCACAAACTGTTACGGAAAAATGTATTGACCGGACCATGATTTTTGTATGATTTTTTCTCACAGAATCTTAATCGAACATTACTTTTGTGCCGTCACGTCAAGATCTTTGCTAAATTATAGATATCTATAGGTATTTAAATCTGAACAAACTCGATCTGACTGAACTTTAAAGATAAAAATGATTTAAAATCAATGTTAGCAAACTCAGTAAATAATTTTATGTGATATGCAATTAAAACAAATAAAATTAAACATTTAAGATGGCGATTCAAATATGGCGGACTAAGTATACAGAAAACAGTCATCAAATTATAAGCAATTTGAAGTTTTATAGTTTCTTTTTCTTCAAGGTTTAGGAAAATGCATTAGGCACCATAGCACAGTGTGGAAAACTGCAAATTTTTGTGTCAAAATCGTAAAACTTTTGACACAGTTGATACACTGTAATAAAAAAAATGTTAAATGAAAGTTAAATAACTTTAGATGAGATGAAAATTGTAGAGAAACCTGTAAAGAATGTTTTCATCTAAAAGAAACTTCCGCAAAGTTGTAATTTCACAAGCGAAAATTGATTTTCGCTCTACGGACACAACAAAGATGCTGAAATTAATGCCCAAATCGACTGTACTTACTCATTTCTTCATGCTGATCTAATATCAAAATTCAAAAACAAAATGGCGGATTCAAAATGGAGGACAGAAATGTAAAAAGTATCCGATTTATATAAAACTCATATTTTAAACGTTTTTGGGGACACTGAAAACGAATCTGACCTCAGTTGTTCAAAATTCAAAATCGCGAATTGAATATATCGGACTAAATATGTCAAAATGTTGAAGATATAGATGAAACTCATATTTCAAATGTTTTGGGGGTCACTTAAGACGATTCTGAACTGTATATTGAAAAATTCAATATATTCTATTTAATAGTTTGGACTAACAGTGCCCAAACTGTGCTAATCTTGACAATTATCATGTCTCAATAGTATATTAGGCGACAAAGGAGTAAACTAACCTATTTGGTCAAGCTGATGATTTCATAAATACGAGGTCGTGTATTTCCGAATTCAGTAGCTGGGCAAAAAAGGTTTGTCACTCCCATGTGTCCTACGATATTTTTTATTCCGAAGGTGAGAATGGACATCAGATTATTGTGAGAAAAAATAATCTTAACGAAAGCCATTTCTTCTCAGCGGGTAAAATAGAATCCTTTTCTTAGAAAGACAAAAATGAATTCATTTTTAATGGCACAGAAGAAATGACCTTCATGAAGACCCGACTTCGAGGTATAATATGGCATCCATTTTGTGCCCAAAGAATAAAAATGTTTTTTAGTCACTAATAGCGCGAGTCTGAAATCTGAGCTTCCAAAATCAATATAGCGGAATAAAAATCTTAATGTACTTCGGACATAGACAAAATGATGAATCAGGATATCATCATCATAAACTACTCCAAAGCTATGCAGAACTACGTGACGAAAATTTAAATCCTCATAAATTTTTCTTTATTCGCCATATATTTGTCATACAATTAATGGATACTAAAACCAATGCTCATAGTTAGGTAAATCCAATTCCTCAAAGTATTCGTGCCATATTGTATCCACCATTTTGAATTTTAAGCAACTGAGGTCAAGTTCGTTTTTAGCGTCCCCAAAAACATTTGAAGTATGAGTTTCGTCAAGATCCGCAACATTTTGATATATTTAGACCGCCATATTGAATCCGCCATTTTGAATTTTGAACAACTGAGATCAGATTCGTTTGCAGCGTCCCTACAAACATTTGAAATATAAGTTTTATGTATTCTGGTACTTTTTCAATTTATGTCCTTCATTTTAAATCAGCTATTTTTTTCATAAATTTTTATATTCGATTCGCAATTAGCATGAAAAATAAATAAGTATAGTCGGTTTGGGCATGAATTTCAACGTCTATGTTTTGTCCGTGAGGCGAAAATCAATTTTCCCTTGTGAAATTACAACTTTGCGGATGTTTCTTTTTGGCTAAAACATATTTTACGGGTTTCTCTAAAAATTTTTTCTAATCTACAGTATTATTTAACTTCAATTTAAAATTTTTTTAATTGAAATATATCTACTGTGTCAAAAGTTCTAGGATTTTGACAAAGAAATTAGTAGTTTTCCACACTATGCATAGGGTGTCCGCGATGAACGCGTGTACACCCCCCGTGTGTAGGACTCCTTTGAGACTACCCAGTAAACCTGTCTCCTCCAACCCGGGTATTTGCCTTCATGCGGAACTTCCTGCGTGGCTCTAGATTTCACAGAAAAACAACCCGCTTGAACCTTGGGATCTCTCGAATGAACGCAGACCAGTCCGTCCAGTCGTGGATCCGCCAAGTACCTAAATCCCCGGCAGATCAACGTCACGCAGGACTAAGATCCACGATCCTCCGAGAGACCCCAAGGATTCTTTCTTTTTCCCTTTACTTCCTAACTTGCGCCGAAGCACCTCCCCGTGTTTTGCAGCTTCCAGAACTTTCCGGAAGACTGCCCACTTGCCGGAGCTCGTGATTTGGTCACAGGCCGTTCCTTCTGTTTCGCTGCACAAAAAAAACTCCGCATTTAAAGCATGCGGAAGATCTATCCACCCCGCTGCATTGTACTGTCTTGTGCCCGAAACCTAGGCACCTGTGACACCTGATTACCGCAACACGTCTCCTTGCGCAACAACTCAGGAAGCCAATCTTGACGTGGCCAAACTGCTCCAGAATTGTTGAATTTTGGCGCGTTTCGGTTACCAACGCTAGTTTCAGTCTTTTTTTATTCTCTTTGAGAAGCGTCATTTTCCTATTTTCCCTTGGAGTTCCTAAAGTCGTCTCCAGGGCTTCTTCTTCTGTGAGACTGTCCAAGTCTCAGATTTCCAGAGTTATCCTCTGGTCCTCGGGCACCTGGACAGTCGCCATATCCGCTATGGTTTCCTTAACCTTGGTGACGAAAGCTTCCTTGTTGGAGTCAACTCCCAAAGTCAGAAGAAGATCCACCTTTTGAGTCGGTCTTGCGGCGACCACTCTTGTTCCGCAGTTTTGAGGATCTACGTCCTGTTTGAGTTTTCTAAGGACAGACGCAAAAGTCTGGCCCTTGGCAACTCTGATCAACATCGTCTCTGGCTTTGGAGCTTTTTGCACCTCGACTATCCTTGACTATCCTTGGCACCGTTCTTGGAGTTTCTCTCTTGGAATTGGGACCTTTCACCTTCACTGTGAAGGTTTCTTCTTTCCTAAGCTTTCTCTTCTGATCATTTTGTTAAAGGCTGTCCTCATTTTTCCA
The DNA here is from genome assembly GCA_011057455.1 of Ganaspis sp. Gsp50. Classification (NCBI taxonomy): domain Eukaryota; kingdom Metazoa; phylum Arthropoda; class Insecta; order Hymenoptera; family Figitidae; genus Ganaspis; species Ganaspis sp. Gsp50. The sequence continues at coordinate 6,603 of WNHD01004508.1, read as the reverse complement.
CTTAATTCTTTGGCTCTCCAGGACGACCTTCCGAATCTGTCGCACCAGGATGCCTTACCGACATTTCTGTCACAGTTTACGGTCATCCTCGGTGTTCTGCAGACCTTGGTCATACCGCAGATCAGACCTGTCTGCTTTTACGTGCTTGGCCGAAGCTTTGTCAGCCCATTCTTTGACAAATTCCAGACCAACCTTGATGGTTATTGTCACGTTGGTTTGCTTCAGGCAAGTCTTCAGTATTGCTTCGATCTGAGCTTTAATCTTGTCGAGGCAGTCCGACTCTTTTTTTCTAGGCACTTTACTGCGTTCTCTGTTCTCTTTTCTGTACTGCAGGTATTTTTCAGTCGCATTGCTGAAAAGCTTTGTTCGCTTGCCAAACTAAAAAGACTCGTTAAACTTGCTGACCTGGATGGCGACTTGTCATCCACCAAAACTGTTGGAGGCTTTAGAAATGGCCGCTTTTCTTCTCTTAATGCATTGGATGCTCCGGGGGTCAAGAGGGCCACCCTTGGAGAACTGCGGTCGTTGGATCTCGACTCCTAGGAGCCCCCTTGCTCACTCATAGCCGCTGGTACTGGAGTATCCCCTCCTGCACCGTAAACTCAAACTTTTTCCTCGAACTCATCATCATTTTTTTGGTTAGTTTATTGGGGTACCACCCCTATCTGGCACGAGTCTCATAATTCCCAATCCAAGATGTTCTCACTGTGTCGAAGGGTGTATGGCACCAGGAAAACTAAATCCGCCGTGTGATTGGGGGAACTTGTGCGTAAAGTTACGGGCTGCGGCTCTTTGAGATATTTGTGCTTTAAAACTCAGAACCGTTCTTGATGAGCGGAGCGACTTTCGAAGGTTCGGGTTTCTTTGAGGGCTACGGATGGAGGTGTCATAAATGGAGGCATTGAGATCTGGGTGACATCTCAGTAAATTTAGCCTTATCCTTATGTAGGGCTTGATGAGGATCGACGATTTAATTTCCCAGCACTCGTCGGATTCTTCTCTGAATCAATTCAACACATCGCGAAAGACGGATGTTCGTGGAACAGAGACCTTATCGTGGAATCGCAAAGCTAGCTCTGTGGATACACCTCATCCCTAGATGGTCGCGGAAGGGGAACCATAAGGCACATAGGTTCTAATTTGGTCTCTTTACAGTTAAAGCTAATAGGGCAAATGGTTCCGAGAAAAAGGAAATGAGACCCAAACATTTGAGAACATGAAAATGGAATCTGAACAAAGCGGATCCGGTTCAAACAAGCAGTCCAAAGAGGGCACGGAGAATCAGAGAATCACGAAAGTCAAGCGCAAGAAGGATTCCAAAGAGTTTTCGGAACCTTTAAATACTTATAAAAAGAAAAAGGATACTCAAAAGGGAAGCTTATCGAAGACTCAGGCGGCAAAGACCTTAGGGTGCTCACACATGAAAAGCCTTTGCAGTGTGCCGGATTCGTCTCACGAACAAGCTCTCCGCGCAATAATACTATACGCCAACTAATCGCTTAGAATATGTTGGTTGCTTCTTGATCGGATGCTGACGTTCCGCTCTGTCGGTCAGGAGTCTACAAAATGCGATGTTCCTATTTATAAAATCGTGTAGTAAGACGCTACGTCATGAGACGCAAGGTGCTTCCACAGTGGATCCAATTTTGATCAATATGCAGGGAGGGGCATGCATGTCGACAGGTCGACTTGGAAATGTGAAGATGTTTCCAAAATAATTTGCCGTACACAGGGAGCGATATGCATGTCAACTTGGAAATGTTAAGGTGATTCTAAAATTTGAGGCCGCTATGAATTTTGGTATAGACAGTTTGTTAATGATATTTATACATCTATAATACATTATAATATTTACGCATGCCTATTCGTGCAATTTGAAAATTGCGTAAATAAGTTGCTGGCATTGTAAATTTTAAGTTATTTAATCACGCATACGTGTTATGTGTACATTGTATGATTAATAAGAACATTGTAATTGAATAATATGATTATTCAATTAGAGTAAGGTAAATTTGAATCTGGACGCTTCCTGGTGATCCCTATATATAAAATTATGTAGTAAGACGCTACATAATAAAACGCGACAGCAGTGTACAATAGTATTAGTAACTTTTAAGGAAAAAATGAAAATACAGTTTTGAAAATTAATAAATTACATTATGTAAATTTAAATAAAGTTTGAAATAGTGTTTATGCAGAACATCGTAGTTGAACATTATTAAACTTACATTTGTGAGGTACTACACAATAACTTTTACATATGTGCTATATGATAGTATATATATAAGTATATACATGTGTGTCTGTATATACATTGTCATTTAGACTTGCGCAGTTGTATACTATGGCATTTAAGCATGCTCTGTAGAACACTATCGCATTTACACATATGCAGTAGCATGCTATATGACATTTAAAAATGTGCAATATTATTTTAAAATATTTATTCTATTTTTAATTGTTTGTCTGTCTATCATGACTCTTCTTTCACCTTTACTTTTGACCTTAAAGTCCTGTCTGTCTGTCCATTCATCTATCCGTCTTTTGTTCTCGACCCTATACATAAACTTTGATATTTGACCTTGTTCTTTGCAAATTGTCCTTTTAAGTTTGTCTGTCCGTCCTTTGACCTTGACATCAGAACTTGACATTTGACCTTGATATTTGGAATTTGTTTGTTTATCCGTTCTTTGTCCTTAAAATTAAAGTCTTTTTGTATTTCTGTTTGTCTGTTCTTTGGCCTTTGTCATTTGACCTTGAACTTTGACCTTAAAATTTCACACTGGAGCTAAAAAGGTGGCAAAATCTTTTTATAACATACGGAGATGATCTATATCCCCTTCTTAAATTGTGAATAAATGTCAATGAGACTCCCTCGGGGTCTCAAAGTTCGAATTTGATGTCTATTTTGGTATATCCTTTCAGAGTAAATGGATAAATAAAATCTGGGCGGACTTCCAACAGGAAATTTTAACCCAAAAGACATTTCCGCATGTGTAATAGTACGCATGTGTAATAACACTTGTGCATGCGTAATGCTACACTGGGAAATTTTTACACTGGCATAAATAGAGACACATTTGTACAGCGCAATAACTGTATTCAGCATTAACTCATGGATATTAATACACTGTAACATTTCCGCATATAAAAAAATAAAATATTACATTTGCGCTAGCGTAACTGTATAATGACACATTTGTGCTTGCGCAAGAGGACACTACAGTATTTACGCATGCGCAATAGTACTCTACAATATTTACTCATGCAGAATAGTCAAGTGTTACATTTGCGCATGCGTAATAATACAAAATGACATTTCTAAATATGAGATTTTAAATTGTTACATTTGCGCACACGTAAAGGGCATTGTGACATTTCCGCATGTAAAAATATAAACTGTAACATTTACGCATGCTCAATATAAATCTGCAACGTTTACTAATATGCAATATTTCACTGGGACATTTGCGCGTACGCAACAGTATATTGCAATATATACTTATCCGCAATAGTACCCACATTGTGAGATTTCTGAATGTGAGATTGTACAATATTAGGGGAGGGTAGGTCAAATCGACGCAGCGGGTAAATCGACGAACTAGGGGTTTAACCCTTAATATTGACATGGGAATAAAAGGTCGCTAAGGAGTCTAACTGTTACCATTTCAGTTATGTTAACGAAGCTTTACGCATTTTTGTTTTTTCCATCAGATTTAAAAAGCGATTTTGTATTTTTAGAAATTCTTGACCACTTTTATGTTTAAATACTTTTGCGTTTTTAATATAGTAATTTTGTTCGAATTACAAGTTCGCCTTCATATAGGCAATAGATTTACTCTTATGATTGTAATTAATAAGTTTAGTATTCGTTGGCTCGATTCTGCGTAAATCGTCTCCAATTCCAGAAATTCTGAAATTTAGTGGTTGTAAAGATGCCAAGAAAGCCTGTTGAGAAATTGTTCTCAACTTTCAATTAAAGACATTTTATTAATTTAAATAAACTATTATCAAAAATGTGAGTAATTTTAGCCGCACAATTAAATAGACTTTTATTTTGAATAAACTTTAATTCAGTTTCTTTGGTGAAAATTTAGTCAGTTTTATTTCACAATCCTTTTAAAATCAGTGAATCTTTTTGAGTGAACTTTTTAAATAAACAAATAAATTAACTCGAAATTGAACATGGTCCTTCGAGTTGGATTCAGGTATGAATAAATAAAAGCTGGATTCGGTGCTAAAAACTGTGAAAAATGACTGTGAATTTAAAGTGTTAATTGTGCGCGTATAGAACTTTTAATGACGCCATTGTGGCATTTTTCAATTTCTGAAATTTAAAGGCTTTCTTTACAAGTTTTATTCATTGGCTCTGAATATTGGGTAGAATAATTGTTGTTGAAGCTGAAATAGAATATTTCTTGGGAGAGCGTGGCCAATGTTGGCTGTTTTTTCACATTAAAAAAAAATACATTCTTGACAAGCTGACGATTTTTTGTGGAAGAGGAGATTCTTAAAGAGAGGGATCGAGAGAGAGAGTTCTCGTCATCAAATACTATTGAGGATGGTTTGGTGTAAGTATATTTGATGTCTCTCATTAGCTGATCTATTCTTCTAACTCATCGCAGTCTTCTTTCCCGTTCATTCTTCATACTGGAGTCTGGTAGTCTACACAAATTGATATCCAGCTTTAATTTCCAATGCTAGGTTCAGTCTTCAATTCTACTCAACTAAAAGTACTGAAGGTTTTTATCATATGTACAACCATTCAAGTATCTTAAATGACTTTGAAAATTTAATTTTATTAAATTGATGCCAATTGAATTTATCTTACAACCACTCGTTTTTAATTTGTTGTATTGTCTTGAAAAATTTGTAATTTGTTTATTGTTAACCTATTTAATTTAATTTGTCTTTGAGCTTTAATTACAATGGAGGGTTTATTCGTTGAAATGTATACAACTTATCAACATATTTGTCCAACAGAAACTAATTTTATGAAAATTGGAAAATCTAATGTGACCTTGGCTGTTGCGAAGGGGCGACTTGAACTGCTAAATCAACTTTGGTCATTGGCTCAAGCTTTAGATTTAAAACTTCAATCAACGGTTTCTGCAGAAGACAAATTACAAAGGGATTATTTTAAAAAGGCTCAGTTTTCAAAATTACAGGAAGCTTATTTGCAAGCATTTGATTTTTTAAATAATGAAATTTCTAAATTAACTCCTACTGAAACTTTGAATTCAGCGAGTCTTAATGAAACTTCTTCTCGTACAGAGTCGTTACATGCAAAATTACCACAAATTATGTTACCAGAATTTAATGGCAAATATTATTACTGGGAAAATTTTCGTGATTTGTTTGACGCTTTGATTATTAAAAATGATAGGTTATCTAATATTACTCGGTTACATTATTTAAAAATTGCGTTTAAGGGCGAAGCTACGCAAATGTTAAAACATGTTAATTATATAATTACTGCTATAATTACCGTCATAATTACTGATGAAAATTTTATTATTGCGTGGAAGTTACTAACAGCTAGGTACAACAATACTCGCGCTATTATAAATGCTCGTTTTAGTTCTTTCATGAATCTTTCTAAAGTTAGCAATAATTCAGCTGAAGAATTAAAGAAACTTATTGACACTACTAATGAAGCGCTTGTAGCTATTAAAAACTTAAAAAGACCAGTTGATGAATTAAGCGATATTTAGTTTTTATTATTACACAAAAATTAGATAATTGGACACTTAAGGAGTGGGAGATGCATCTTGGCTCTGATACTAATTATCCTACTTTTAAAAAACTTAATAAGTTTTTGGAAAATCGCATAAGAGCTTTGGAAGCTATTCAAGCTTCTAAGGTTTTAAATTTTGATAAAAATAAAAACTTTTCTCAAAAAGTAGCTAAGGGCCTTGTTGCTTCTTCTTCTTTTTCTAAGTGCTATCTTTGCAAAGAAAATCATTCTTTGAATAAGTGTAATCAATTTAAGGATCTTTCAGTTGAAAAAAGAAAGGAAGTTGTACTTCGAAATCATTGTTGCGTTAATTGTTTAAGCCCTGGTCATAAACCATTTAATTGTTTTAGTAAAGTAACTTATTTAAAGTGTCATCGCAAGCACAATACGTTGCTACATTTTAATTCAAAGAACGAAAATAATTTTAATTCTGCTAATAAGTCTGCCAATAATGACTCTCAATGTACATCTAATGGCAATATCGGTGTTGATGAGAACTTCGGGGGTACTTCTCCTTCTGTTAATGTGAATCATTTAAAATTAAATTCCGGATCATTAAATAATGTTTTTAATATAAAATCTTCGTGAAAAACACTTCTGGCGACTGCTTTGGTAAATATTAAGGCTTAAAATGGCCGTTTTTACGAATTTAGAGTCTTGTTAGATCAAGGTTCTGAATGTATCTTTGTTTCGGAAAAAGCTTTTAAATTATCGATGCCTCGAAATGATAGAGTTAGTACACTTGTTTATGGTGTAGGTGGAGTAACGGTCGGTGAAGCAAAGGGGGCATTCAAGTATTACGTAAGCATGTTAGGAGGAGGGGGGGTAACTGATTTGCTTATATTGTCTTACGCTGGGGAGGGGGG
>WNHD01004507.1:4538-15675 GCA_011057455.1 Ganaspis sp. Gsp50 | reverse complement strand
AGTATAGTGTGACCTTGGCATACACTTGCTTTTAACTGGCTTATAGAAACTTGTCCAAGTAATAATGTGCGCAGAAGCCTACCGCGACGGTATTCTAACACAAAAGTATGCCTACTGAGGAAACGTTTTCATGACGTACCCCCACTACCTCTGTTTTACCTCCTGTCTCTAGTCTTCTTGAGTAAATTATAAAAAATACAGTTGTCATCCGTTGTAGTCAACTAAAGGTGCGTTTACAATCTCGAAAACTTGTCCAAACCCGGATGCAAATACGGTTTGAAGGAAAACTGTGACAGTACCCTTACTTATAAAAAGGAGATATTTCGGGGTTTCCCATCTCTGGAGCTGTCAAAATAAATATCCCCGTATTCCCATAAATATAACAAGTGATTTAAAACTAAAATAAATAATTATAAATAATGTGTATATTATTTCTATAGAGAAAGAAATTATTCTAATATCAAAACAAAAATTGTGCAAACTCTAAGGCAAAATCAGTGCATGGAGCATAATATTTTGAATTTTTACATGTTCAACAAAATACTTCATTAAGATGTTTATAGTTACTAAGAAGATTGACAGCGAAAATATTAGCAAATTATGTCGTACTTGTTTAAGAGAAGATAATAACAAAATGGTGTGCTTATTCGTAGGTCCATCTGGATCATCGCTTGCTGCAAAATTACGGTCTCTGTCATGTTTAGAGGTTAGACTCCAGTTACTTTTGTACTTTTAAAAAAAAATGTTTGTACTTTTAAATAAACTTTTTTGTACTATTAAATATAATTAATATTAATATTACAAAGCAGTTTTGAGCGTTGGAAATTTTAAATTAAAACTTGTGATTTAAGATATCGATAAATAAACATTAATATCATTTATCGTTCGTGAAAATTTAAATATAAAACACTTTTACAGGTATGGCAAGGAGATGGTCTTCCAGAGAAAATGTGTGATAAATGTGTTACTCGTGCCGAGTCTGCTCTATTATATCGTGAACAATGTCGAGTTGCAGACAGAGCTTTAAGACAAGCATTGTTGAAGGTATGAAATGTTTAATAAAAATGATTACGATTATTATAAAAACGATACGATTATTATAAAAACGATTACGATTATTATAAAAACGATTCCGATTATTATAAAAACGATTACGATTATTATAAAAACGATTATTTTTACGACACTCGTAAAAATAAGAAACTGATTACTTGTACTTTTCCTGGTATTTATGTTTTGAAAACTAAACACATAATTTAATTGCAGGTAACAGGAATGACGTCTTTTACAACTGTAAGCGGATGTAAGCTTTATCAGCAGAATCAAGGATTTCTACCAATACAAAATACACAAAAAACTTTAAAATGTGTTGAATGTGGTGCGGTATTTATGAATTATCAAGAACTTTGTATTCATAATCAATTGCATGTGCCTCTTTTACCAGAAAACAATATCCCCTCTCAACATATGAGTATTGCGGAGTCACAAAATTCATTTTTGAATTTAAATCAGGTAACCAATAACTCAGTTAATAACGATATAGACAAAGTTATCCCTAATTCGAGTATATCATATCTTAGAGTAGAAGATGGTACAGTTAATAACCGTGCTGCTTGCGCTCTTCATTGTTCACTATGTAATCATACTTTTACAAATAGAACGCAGCTCATCAACCATAATTTGACTCACGATACGAATAACATTAATTTATCTTGTAACGAAGAAAGTATCGAAAGCAGAGAAAATGCTAAGCTTAACAATGAAGCAAGATCCATTCATTCTGCAGTAGAAAAATCCATATCAAATTTTTACTACCCCTTTCATTCAATGATGAACGAAAGTAAAGAAATACGAAACACTGAAAATATAATTACAGATACAGAATATTTAAACAGAAACAATTTGCAAACGATTCCTAATGGGACAAATTCAAAAATTATTGATCAATGTTTTGAAGAGTCTAGTTCTTTAAAGTACAAAGAAAAGTGTTATTTGAAAAATTTGGACACTTCTGATGAAAAAAATTACAAATGCGAGCAGTGTCCCCAAGCATTTTCTCAAAAATCGAAATTACAAAATCACTCCTCGTTGCATATAAATCGTCGTCCTTTTAAATGTTTCACGTGCGAGAAAGCTTATGCCTCTAAAAGTAAATTAACTGCACACATAAGATTGCACACAAAATCCAACATTCACCAGTGCAAAATTTGTAATAAAATTTTTACCTATCCTTCTTATTTAGAAGAACACATGAACTCCCACAAATCAAATAGCCAAATGGAAATAGAAAGCAAACAGAATAATTCTGAATACGAATGTAGTATTTGTAATAAAAAATTTCGACATCTTAAGGTCCTGAATGTTCATTTAAAACGCCATAGCGGCGAGGGTTTATTACAATGCAATATTTGCGATAAAAAGTTCAATCAAAAGTACAATCTAAAGATTCATTTGCAGTCACACTGTGACAAAAAAATGCATAAATGTAAGTATTGTGATAAATCTTTTGCTCAAAAAAGTAATCTTGTTGAACATATTCGAATTCATACGAAAGTGAAACCGTTTAAGTGCAATTTGTGCAATAAGAGCTTTTGTCAATCTAGTCATTTAAAGAGTCACATAGCTTCTCATGATTCCACACGACAACACAAATGTCAACTTTGTGGCAAAAAATTCAAATTGTCCAGTCACTTGAAAAGACATTTAACTTCCCATACTGGATCGAAAACGTATAGATGTGATAAATGTAACCAAATGTTCTCTCAGGCATTTAGCTTAAAACGGCATTTAAAAAGACACGATGAATTTTTAATTTAATGAAAGAAATTATATTTAATTAATTATTATTATATTATATTATTATTTAATTAAATATTTATAATGCAAATACACATATTTATAATGCAAATACAAAAAAGAAATATAAATATTTGTAGAAATTCCCAAAAAACGAGAAAGGTGGGAAAAAAACAATGGTTTCTCTATGGGGAAGCAATAAAAATATTAAAATGAAAAAGAGAGAAAAAAATCGAAAAGTGAAAAAGAAACATTTTAAATATAGTGCGAGGAATTCTAAATTCCAGTGTTTGTATTTTTAAGAAATTTTAAATTTGTCACAAATTGTAAAAATCAATTTTACATTTAGTTATTTTATGTTAAGATTGAGTTGTACTTTAAGACTCTATTATACGTGAAATACATTGGTGTAAAAAGTATTATAAAGTGTATTATAAAAAGCTAAAATAGCTTGTTAAAACAAGCTGTATTTAATAATTATTAAATAATTAATGTTAATTAATACTAAATAATTAATATTAATTAATACTAAATACTTAGTATTAATATTAATTAATACTAAATAATTAATATTAATATTAAATAATTGATATTTACTTATTAAGAAGACTTTTTATAAGAAGAGATATTCAAACATTTAATTTATTTTACAATAAAAATTTAAAAACTTAAAAAGATATGAAATGATTCAATTCAACCATCACTCCGAGTGACTTAAAAAAAAATAATTTGAAAATAAATGAATTCTTAATTCATATAGAATTCTATTTTAAATATTAAATAAATAGGATAAACAATTGAGTAAGAATTGCAATTCTAATAAAAAAAGACAAACATTTATTAAATAATTAACAGTAATAACAATGTTACTTTTGACAAATACAGTTACACATTATTCGTGAAAAATAATGTAAACAGTGCAGGAAGATGACTTTTTCGAATTTTGCGTTTTTCTGAAGTTACTTTTTACCTGAAAATTTAAAATTTTGTTAATTTAAATTAAATGCTTTCATTTTTCTTTGATATTGTCAAACTATTAACAAATTCATAGAAAATTGAGCCAATTATTGAAATGCACAACTTTCTTTGTCAGATTTAACATTTTATTCTATAAATAAATAAATAAATAAATAAATAGAGCTAATATTAACAAACGATACAAAACGTAAATGAGAAGTTTAATATTATGCTTGAAAATTTTGATTTTGTGATAATCAAAAAAGAAATAAATTTTTTTACATTCTCATTAACAATGAGAGTGTATTTTTAGATATTTTTGCGCCCTTCTGTTTTTGAACTGTTTTTATTTTGTTAGTACTTTTGTACGTTTTAATTTATGTAAAATTATAATATTATATTTATAATTTAAACTGTATTAAAATAAACTGTAAATATTCATTCATATTTGAATTATTTGTCAAATCAAAGATAGAATTTATATTCTCATTCACATTTGGCATATATTATAAATTTGATTATTTGCTATTTTTTCAGGATTTTGTCATGTCTCTGTAAAAATGTTTTTCTATTCTTCAATACGATTATGGCAAACAAGATTTCTTCTTTTCTTCATCAGGTGTTGTTATTACATCTTCTTGGAACATCTTTATTCTTGGTACTTCTTTGTTCTTGGTACTTCTTTGTTCTTGGTACTTCTTTATTCTTGGTACTTCTTTATTTTTGGGACGTCTTTATTCTTGGTACTTCTTTATTCTTGATACGTTTTTATTCTTGATACGCCTTTATTATTATTTCATCTTCATTCTACTGTATTCTTTTTCTTATAAATAATTTTTACAACATTTTTTTTTCATTGTTTTCATTTCGTCGAGCTTCATCATCATCATCATGTTCAAAATTATCAGTAGGATCACTTTCTTCAAGAACATCTGTATCATTTTCTTCATTATCGTCATTCTCTTTATCATCAGTTTCTTTATCATTATATTCTTTCTCATTTTCATGATCCTTATTCTCATGATCTTCATTCTCATGATCTTCGTCGTTATGATCTTCATTCTCATGATCCTCGATGTCGTGATCTTCATTCTCATGATCTTCGTTCTCATGATCTTTCTCATGGTCATGATTCTTATCATGATTCCCATGATTGTTATTCTCATCATTCTCATCATTCTCATCCTCTTCATCGTCATTATCAATATCATCATCATCCTCATCATCAATGTCATCGTCGTCGTCATCATAATTTGCATCATCATCATCAATAGCCACAGCTTCGTCGTCATAAGTATCATTATCAAAATCATGAACCGCATGACTACTGTTGCCTATTTTCTTTTTAAAATCCTTGATGTTCTGAACACTATCATTTTCATCTTTATGTCCATGTTCGTCTTCTTCTACTTCAGGTTTTTCCGTTTGACTACTAATTACTTCGCCTTTCTTTTTATTTACCGAAGACTTGTTGTTATTTCCTCCGGAACTTTGGTGTTTCTTAACGCCATTTTCTTTATTATAGTTGCTCGTTGGTTTGGCAATTATCTTCAAAGGTTTCTTTGTGACGGATTTAATAGAATTAGCACTCTCAATGGTTGAGCATAATTTATCTCTTGTTGTACCATCTTCATTTACGTGAACTTTGTTCATCTTACAATTAATTTTATTCAAAACTTTGTTCTGAGTATTATTATCCTGGTCACTATTTAAAATTGTTTCGTTAATAATTTCACTCTCGGAATTGTCATTTTCAAGTACCTCAACTGGTTCATTATTATTAACGTCACTATTCGTGTCAATTGCATCATTTGCATTGTCAATTATAGTTGATGGGGTTGTAATTTCCAAATGTACGTTATGTGCAGTAGTCGTTAAAAAGGGAATTGTGAATATGGGTATGGAGAAGGTAGAGGTAGTGATTTTTGGCTTTTTTGTCGTGGATTCACTTTCAGTTGAAAAGATATCAAAGAGAGCACTCAAACCTAATAAATCATCGTCATCGTCATCATCATCTTCCTCATTTGTTTGCGATACTTTGTTTCCATCCTGAGCATTCGCTTCATTTTCGTTATCACTATCATCATCACTATCATCTTCATCGTCGTCGTCGTCATCATCATCATCATCGTCAGCATCAAGACCAACATCATCATCGTCATCATCAGAAACTAACCCAAAGAAAGACTCAGGATCGTCAATAGGCGATTCCGAAACTACTACTGGAAGGGGTTCCGCTGGTCGAAGTTTTACACCGTCAGGACCAAATCTGCAACAAAGATAAAGTGAAAAATAAACGAAAATTTATCAATAAATTGAAGATTAATCCAATTAATCTTGAGCAAATTTGGAAATGTTTAGAGGTTTTAGAGTTAATAATAACTCACCTGAAACAACTGATTCGTAAACTTGCTTCGAGATCTGTGGCAGATTGTAACTCTAAACCTAGACAGGCTTTAAAATTTTTGTCATTCTCTCTTTCAATTGCGTATATCCTTCCACAAAATTTGGAAAAACCTCCTGGCATTGGAACACAAACTGGTTTCGGTCGTTTTCCTGCAATGAGTTTAAAATTTGTGGCTCTGGAATTTTTATTTGTTGAGAAGCATTTTGAAACATTGATTTATTCATTTTGCTTTCTCACAGGGTAGCATTGTTTATTTTTATTTTTATTTCTCATGAGAAAAAATGTTATTTTATTTCTCATGAGAAAAAATGTTATTTGCTTTCTCATGGAAAAAAGCTTTATTAATTGTTCTTTCTCGTAAGAAATCATAAGTAATAACGTTTTTTAACCATCGTCGGATAATGTTGCCAAAATGCAATTTTGCAGGAAGAAAAATTGAAACTTACCATCGACAATCGTATAAGTTAGTATATTGTCACCGAAGCTTAATTGTAGACCCAAATTGTCCTCTTCAATATACTGCAAAGACGCGCATCCTAAACAAAATTTTGTTATCGTTTTTTGTGTAATTAACATTTATTAACTAATCATTTACCTGGTCCTTTGACTTGAACTAGCGGAATGTGAAAATCTCTGCAGCAATTACAAACTTGCGTATTGCATGTACAATATTTAATGACACTATTAGTAGCTTGTTTTAGCGATGGTATTGGTAATCCTAAGTTACTTTCTACAGATTTATTAAATACTTTTACAGCCTTAGGAATAGTAACTTTATGTTGATCTGCGAACACAAAAGTATAATTATTATTAATAATATTATTATCATTATTATTTATCATTTTATACATTTTTATATTGTATATTTTTATTATCAGTAATGTTATTACTATTACTGCTATGATTATTATTATTATTAGTATATTATTATTAGTAAATTATTATTAGTATATTATTATTATTATTATTAGTATATTATTATTAGTAAATTTATATTAGTATATTATTATTATTATTATTATTATTATTATTATTATTATCATTAATTGCGAACACAAGCGCAATAATAAATTATAATCTGTTCCTGCTAACATTGAAAGTAACAAAAAGTACAAACCGATTACTCTGCCATACGTAGCAAATGCAAGGAAAAGAAATATTATTAAAAGCTCTAAAACTGTGGATGGTTTCATTCTCTTAACTGCATTCGGCTTTCTGTAAAATTAGAATTTCATAATTACAAGTTTTTTTTAAAATGTGTGAGCGTTTTTTTAAAAATGCTTGATCGTTCTTTAAAATGCTTGATCCTTTTTTCAAAATGCTTGATCCTCTTTTCAAAATACTTGATACTTTTTTCAAAATGCTTGATCCTTTTTTCAAAATGCTTGATCCTCTTTTCAAAATACTTGATCCTTTTTTCAAAATACTTGATCCTCTTTTCAAAATACTTGATCCTTTTTTCAAAATACTCGATCCTCTTTTCAAAATACTTGATCTTTTTTTCAAAATGCTATCTGCCATTTCGAAATTCTAATGCCAGATCCGTAATCAGTGACCTCATTAATCCGCAAGTGGCAAGTTTCAAAGTTTTAGCATTTCTTGAAAAATTCGTCCCTATTGCATTCACTATTTTGCATTTTGAAAATCAGATTCGCATTCAGTGATTAGAAAGTGTCAAACGGACGCGTTAAAAATATTCAATAGTATTAATAATTGAACAGGATTCAGTCGTTTATTTTGTTTCTTCCTTTCACATAGAATAATTGATATTTTGATTAATTTGATAATTCTACATAATTATCATATGTTCTATTATTTATTATTTTATTAAATACCTATTAAAGGATAAATCCATAAAAAATGTTCATAACACATTTATCTTCACTTTTTGCAAAAAAAGTATTGTGAAAAGGAATTATGGAAAGAAATTGGAATATGCAATTTTAAAAAAAGGACGCTTTTAATAAATAATTGTTTAATAATATAATTTGTAATATTAGTTATTAATATAATTTATAATATTAGTTATTAACATAATTTGTAATATTAGTTATTAGTAGCACGTAAAACTTAGTAGGTCTTTAAATTAATTTATGGTACTTCCTGGTAGTAATCACCGTAATGATATCCGTTTAATTTAATAATTGGTGTTTCCTTACCTTCTTTAACAATACAGTATTATATTTAGAGAAAGAGGTGTTATAATTTCAGTTGCTTATAATCAACTGACGAAATTAAATTTAATGGTTTTTTAAGCCTTAACCTTCGCAAGGTCAATGTCCAACTGAAAATACCGTCATCTCCATTCTACAGGTACGTTCTTCAAAAGTCGGTCAAGTTGCCACTTCCATTCATATTAGTACGGTTTTGATCCGCTATTCATTGAGTATTCTAACAAGAAAAGTACTCATACATTAATTCCAATGTCATACGCGGAAGAAATTAGTCTTTCAAATTTTCTTGACCTTGCCGAAGAATTGTGCATAAAACCGGCTAATTGACGCTCGAATACATAAATTAATGTAGTTCGATTAAACTCAATTAATTAGGAATCAAAATTAATTGGGATTCAAATTAATTAGGATCAAAATTGAGATTAAAATTGAGATTAAAATTTATTAGGATCAAAAGTAAATAGGATTAAAATTAATTAGAATTACAGAATTAGAATAATAGAATTAATGAGAATTAAAATGAAACTCATTGAATTATTTAAATAATTTTAAAAAATTTAATTGACAGTAGATTAAACACAATTGTGAAATCTTTAATCATTTTTTTTTTAAATAATAATCGCTAAAAATTGCACCATTTTTTCTTTAACTTTCATTTAAATATTCCAAAACTTGCATTTGCATTCTGGAAATGACAATATTGGTCTCTAAAGATTATATCTTAAGTTTTTAGTATTAAATTATATTTTAATCTAAGATATTATTTATTTTAAAGAAAACTATAGAAATAGAATAAAGAGAGCAAAACTTTAAACAATATAAAAACAATAGAACTTACTAGAGAGTGATACAAAACTTACATTTAAGCAAATCATTATTTTCAGAGGAGCTAAAGCTTTTACAAAGAAAACTAAAATTTCGATAAAGACTAAGAATTTAATAAAAACTAAAGTTTGGATAAAGACCAAAATTTCGATAAAAACCAAAGATTTGAAAAAGACCAAAAGTTCGATAAAAACCAAAGATTTGATAAAGACCAAAAGTTCGATAAAAACCAAAGATTTGATAAAGACCAAAAGTTCGATAAAAACCAAAGATTTGATAAAGACTAAAAATTCGATAAAAGCTGAAATTCTATTGCACTTTAATAAAAAAAAATCTATTTACGTAAAGAAGAAACTTATCCGACAAACAAATCATTTTTTGTAATGAAACGTACTCTTGTTTGACAATTTATCAAAAGATTTCTTTATTTAAACAAAATTTATTCAAATGAAATAAAAAAAAGTTTTATCTGTAGTTAACTAAACCGAACTTACGTAACTTATCCTAAAATAGAGTTTTTTTTATTCTTAATTACTGTTTTTATTTTATACACGAACTTGTAAACGATTTTTATTTTATTTCTTAACTTATAATTTTTACATCACTTTTGTTTATAAACGAATTCCTGGATTTCTGGATGCGACGAAATTTAAAAGCTCTTCACTATCTTCACAGACAAACGGTTTCACATGATGACAAGCTACGTCGTGCCATTTGATACCATCGTTGTAGAAATTATTCAGAATTGATAAGCACGATTCATCATTACCCTGTAAAAAACAATTTTAATCATTCCACTAGAAAGTAAAATACAAAACTTTCTCTATAGAATAGTACATCTATAAAACAATATTTCTTCTGTAAAACAATACTTCTTCTGTAAAATAATACTTTTTCTATAAAACAATACTTTCTTAAACAATACTTCTTCTATAAAATAATACTTCTTTCATACAACAATATTTCTTTTATAAGCAAGCAATAATTTAATCACAGCAGTGATTTGAAATAAAATCCGATTTTTAAATATCCAAATCCTCACTGGAAAATCATCTTTAAAATCACGTTAAAAATATTACAATGTTGAACATGATCTTAAAACTGATTAATCCTAAAACTATATCACAAATGTGATACTGCCGGTAAGATATTTAGCAACTAGAAAACTGCGATAATTTTTTTTAAAATTACACAAAAAGTGAAGAAAAATTATAAATGTAAAATTGTGAGTTCTATAGAAGGACGCAGAATACGCAAGGCTGATGAGCAATCACAATCCTCATTTTCTGTGCTTCTTTTTCATAATGACAGTAATATTGGTTTTACCTGAGCAGCTTCGCGGTTGTCAGGTTGTTGTTGCCCATATCCACCAGTGTGACTCCAATCGCCGTTATTTCTTTGAGTAGTTGCTCCAATTTTTGCTCCCGATCCAGACCAAAACCATCCGTTTACATTTTGTGGTTGTAGATCTGCTCGGTCGCAGCCTTGGAAGTTGCATTTACGTCCAGACGTCCAAATATAGCGAATGTTTCCTGCGATTCGATAAATTGTCGTTAATAAAGTCATCGTGATAATAACTAAATTCATATATAATATAATTCACATATAATTCATAAAATGATAATTAATAATTGTAACAAATTCAAACAAACAGAATGACAAGGACATTATTTAAACAATGCTTCCCTATGAGGAAGCAAAAAATTATTTAGGAAACGAACTGAAATTTGAGAGATTTATTTCTAAATATTGTACTTCTGTTTTTTTTTTACTGTAAAGGGTCTTTTCCTTTTTTGTAATGACCCGTTTATCATGAAATAAATATTCTTGAATACCTACTAGAAGAAATCATTTTATGGAAATCAATTTTGACTTTGACTTTTGATACTAATTTATCATTTGGACTTGATTATTTGGAATTGATCATGATCATTTAGAATTGATCATTTGGAATTGATCATTTGGAATTGATCATGAT
>WNHD01004506.1:0-11712 GCA_011057455.1 Ganaspis sp. Gsp50 | reverse complement strand
TTCTATTTTATTCTATTCTATTTTATTCTATTCTATTTTATTCCATTCTATTTTATTCTATTCTACTTTATTCTATTCTATTTTATTCTATTCTATTTTATTCTATTCTATTTTATTCTATTCTACTTTATTCTACTCTATTTTATTCTATTCTATTTTATTCTATTCTATTTTATTCTATTCTATTTTATTCCATTCTATTTTATTCTATTCTACTTTATTCTATTCTATTTTATTTTATTCCCATATTTTAAGTAGATTCTAGAATATTATAAAGGCTACTTAAATATTTAAAAAATGCAAACTATTTTCGCAAAAAATTCCATGGTATACTGTATTCTACAATCTACTATGTTTTAACAAATTCTGCAAGCTTTTGAAATCTTGAGGAAAATATTTTACAATTATTAAATATTACGAATATTCTAAAAACTAACAAAATATTTTAAAATTCAACAAGCCTTTATTATAATATTAGTAAAATACTGCAAAAATTTAAAAATATTTAAGAAGATTCTAAAATATTCTGAAAGCTAATTAAATATTCCAAACATTAAGTTTAAATTTTTACATTTTTCCCTTTATTTTAAAAATACTTTGCCATTGAGTCAAGAATTAACTGCGGCCGCCGACCCCGTTGACAAACCCGCCGCCCTCGCGCTCAACGTTTTTCAGAATTTGTTTTAATCCTCAAAAAAATGTCCATGTTGTAATTTTCAAAACCAGAAGAAATTGCGATGCTATTATTTGAACATTAAAAAATTGCGATGCTATTTTTTGAACATTCAAAAATTGCGATGCTATTTTTTGAACATTCAAAAATTGCGATCCTATTTTTCGATCATTCAAAAATTGCAATACCGCAATTTTTCCATCACCAAAAATTCCCTATCTTAAAATATCATTCTTTCCAATCCCAAAAAATCATTAAAATACGCAAAACATACCTGACGTTTCGAAGAATCAACAGCAGGCTTCTCAGAATTACTATTCATTGAATTTGAATTGTCAAAAGTATAATCGTCCAAATCACTATTAAAAGCATTTTGAACATCTTCTATGATACTTCTGATCGAGCGGCTGCTTTTTTCACCCAAATTTTCGCCTCTTTGGCTCCCGTTATCACAAGCTTTGTCTTCTTTTTCAGACACCAGGCAATTTTTACCAGAAACCGCTTCAATTTGTGCCGCAACACTTCCTTCATTTCCATCGCAGTTATTTTTCCCCAAAGGCTCTTTTCCAGATTTTACAAGGTCTCCCTTTTTATTTATTTTCTTCGGCCTCCCACGGCCTCGTTTCTTTGCAGTTTCTTCAACTTCCGCTTTCGCGTGCGATTCTGGTCGTTGAATTTGATCCTTTTTTGCAAGATCATCCACGATCGAATCACCTTCTTTGGAAATTGTATTCCCAAGACTCGACTGACTCTGTATTTCCTTCGATATTAAATCTTGCGAGAAATTGTTGACAGGACTATAGTCAAGTTCTCTATTTTCGATTTGCAAACCTTTGGCTAAAATTAAATTTGTGCTCCCGGATCTTTCGGCGCAACTTTCTTCAGTATTTGTAGAATTATTGTGACAAAGTGCGTCAACTACTTCTTCATTCACTTGCGAAATATCTGTTATAAAATAGAAATAAGAATTTTTAGAAAATTGCAAATAGAAAAGATACAAATCAACGAACAACGTAAATTAATGAATTTGAAATGCACGAAAGAAGGAAAATAAAAAGGAACACGAAAGGAGGAAAATAAAAAGGAACACGAAAGGAGGAAAATAAAAAGGAACACGAAAGTAAAGGAAAAGCAAACATAAACGAAAAAGAAAAAAGAAACATAAACGAAAAAGAAAAAAGAAACA
The DNA here is from genome assembly GCA_011057455.1 of Ganaspis sp. Gsp50. Taxonomy (NCBI): domain Eukaryota; kingdom Metazoa; phylum Arthropoda; class Insecta; order Hymenoptera; family Figitidae; genus Ganaspis; species Ganaspis sp. Gsp50. The sequence continues at coordinate 9,853 of WNHD01004506.1, read as the reverse complement.
TAAACGAAAAAACAAACATAAACGAAAAGAAAAATAAAGAAAAAACAGACATAAACGAAAAAGAAAAATTAAGAAAAAATAGGAATAAACGAAAAAGAAAAATAAAGAAAAAGCGAACATAAACGAAGAAGGAAAATAAACGAAAAAGGAAAATAAACAAAAAAGGAAAATAAACAAAAAAACATAAACAAAAAGAAATAACATGAACCAAAAATATACAAAAATAAAGAAACAAATAATTAAAAAATACAGAAAAAAATAAAACCAAAAACAAAAAAAAGGATTACAAAAAAAAAATTTGATAGAAAAGATTTTACCAGTCATGAGACCACACGAGACTGGCAATTTCCTCCACATTTCTTCACTGAGACTCGAGACTCCAGAAATTGCGAAGCCATTGCATTGTACATTTTCTAGAGGTGAAAATTGTTGCTGAATGAAACCGGTAGCGTTATTTACATTCTGGAGTAAAGAATCGTTTTCCATTTGAGGTTCATTTTCGCGAATCAAGCCATTAATTACAGAATCAATTTTAGGAAATCCTCGAAAATTTAACGAATCCTAAAAAAGTTGATACATGTATTTTTATAAAAATGTTTCACCATTCGAAATTCAGTAGAAAATTATCAATAAATATTTTTTACAAGCACCTGAGAGTCGATATTATTTCCAAAATTTTCAACATTCATTTGGGTTTCTTGCGCTTTGGTATTTTCGATTATTACAATTTTTGATGGCACAGTTGCGTGTTCAATCTCGATATGAGAATTGAACGTCTCTTGCGAGGTAAACGTCTCTGAACCTGAAAGCATTGGATTTAATTTGAAAATTTATTTATTGCAAATTATTAATTTAAAAATTTATTTATTGAAAATTATTAATTTAAAAATTTATTAATTGCAAATTATTAATTTAAAAATTTATTTACTGAAAACTATTAATTTAAAAATAATTGATTGAAATAAAAAATATCGTATTTAATTTGAAAATGTATTCGATTTGAAAATAAAGGATTGAATTTGAAAATAATTAAATTAATTTAAAAATATTGTATTCGGTTTGAAAATAATTAAATTAATTTAAAAATATTGTACTCGATTTGAAAATGATGGATTTAAGTTGAAAATATGCGCTTTATGTTAAAAATATCAGTTTTAAGTTGAAAAGATTGGATTCAAGTTTCAAGAATCAAATTTAAATTTTCTGTTTTTTTTTAAATTCGAGTACTATTTTCAATTTGAAGTTAAGATGAAATAAAACAATAAAATAATTATCAGCGATTTCGAAGATTTTTGATAAGTTTCAACAATTATTACTAGACTTAATAAATTGAAAGCAATTCTTACAAATTTTGCAGATTAGTTTGTTTAATTTCTTATTGTTATAATAAAGAGCAGAATTATTTTGTTTACTTCTTCGGAAGGCTTCAAATGTTGGATTTTCTTGATTTACAACATTGTCCGTCACCTGTAACATGAAATAGTATTAAGAAAACAATAACAAAAGTAAATTAAAAAGAATAAAATTATAAATTTACTATTTAAAAAGACTATAAAAATACTTAAGAAAACAATATTACAAATAAAACTATTAATAAAATTTATAAATACATACATAAAATTAATAAAAGCATTGATAAAACTAATACAAATATTAATACAAATATTAATCAAAATAATAACACAAATAGTAACAAAATAAAATATATACTAATTTACTTATTCATTCAATACAATTAAAAATTGTATCTTGAAACGCTGTCAAAAAATGCTTTTAATTACAAAAAATTAATTTCAAATTTCAAAAAATTGTGTTCAATCTCTAAAAATTGTTTTTGATTTCGAAGATTGTTTTTAATTTCAAACATTGTTTTTAATTTCAAACATTGTTTTTAATTTCAAACATTGTTTTTATTTTCAAAAATTGTTTTTATTTTCAAAGATTGTTTTTATTTTCAAAGATTGTTTTTAATTTCAAAGATTGTTTGTATTTTCAAAAATTGCTTTCCATTTCCCAAAATTGTTTTCTTTTTATTCTAAAAAAAAAGATATATGGACCTCGTGTTCACAATAAGCGTTGACTGTTCCTTTGCAGAAAATCTTGTGGGACAAAAAATGTTTAAAAGTTGCAAATATAGCACGGCACGATCTGCATTTGTAGAGAAGAATAACTTCTTGTGTTAATATATCAGTCATTTCTCGATTCCCTGCATCGAGAAGTTTAGCCAATTTTTTAATAATCGGAAAATTTGTCTTCATAGGTTTTCGTAACTCAGTTAAATCTGAATTTATCGAGTTGAGTCTTTTCGAATTTTCCACATTCATGATTTTTGCTTCCGTCTTTTCTGAAAAAGACAAAAATGTCCATTGTTATTAGATTTTTACAAGCCTTTATTTAATAACACAAAATATAGACCCACAAGAAAGCTAAATCATTAAAAAGTACTAGAAAAAAATTAGTATGCTGATTCGTAAACAAATTCTTTATTGATGGCAATTTTAGTATATTGTGTTCGAAACGATAAGATAAATAGACTATTAAATTTGTAGATTGTGACCAAAATCATCTACAAGGTGAAAAAAAGTCAATTTTATTGCACTGAAGTTCACAATATTTTCTTTATTGTATACGAAAAATAAAGAAACTTTTTGCTAGTTTTAAATATTTATTTACAACCTCCAAAGATTATTTATTGCCCTATGTTTACAGAGTTGGTCAGTAAACACTGAAACAATGATTAAGTAGACAAAATTTTTTCTAATTTTTCCCAAACAATGAAAAAATGCAAAATTCTAGTATATCGTACAAGTTTTGCAACAAAATTTCGTATTTTATTGAAGGAAAAATCTATCTTTATACCAACTCTTTTCGATGATTTTAGAAGAAATTTGATAGTAAATTATACACCGGACATTAATGCATTAATTTCAAGTCAATTGTAAAATAGAAAACATTTTCATTTAGAAATTTCTAATTTTAATTTTCTTTAAAAATATAAAAACACAACGAGCAAGCAGAACTGCAGAACACAATGAAATGTTAAAGTACGTTCACACATTATTCGATTAAGGGTGCGGACACAATTCTGCATTGATATTACATAAAGGCGTATTCATATCTCTGCGCCTGCATTTACACCTTCTATTAAACTTGTCCAAACAGCAAAATCGACATTAGGAAAGAGAGACAGATACACAGTCTGTCTCTTTTAGTCCAACGTGGATTTTTCTTTCTAAAACAAGTTTAACAGAAGGTGTAAATGCAGCTTAAAAATACTGCCTGCGTATTCAGTTATTCACAGCACAACACTCTGCTTGTGACGTCTGGCGCCTGTTTTACGTTCAAATCAAACAAACATGCAGAAATATGAACTCAGCCTAACATACTTTACAGTAAAATACGTCAGACGTAAAATACATTACAGTAAAATGGAAGGAAAACTTACAAATCAAACAATCTTCGCAACCCATCTCTGTGCTTAACCTAAAAAATGGAGGATTTTTCCCTTTGTTACAAAATCTACAAATTGTAGCATTATTTTTCATTGTTTGTCATGAAAGAAAAGTAATTTATTTAATTTCTTTGTGCATAATTTTCTTTAAGACATTATGAGAAACTCGTGAAAGTAAAGAAGAGAGTACTTCAATGGACTTTTTATCACTTAAATCAAAATTTAAGAGTGAAAAATAGATTAATTTATAGGATACATAAACATTTACGGTTAATACATTAATAATTTTTTATATAAATTTTATATAAATAATAATTAATAATATTAGATCAACAATAATACATGAATAATACACTTCCAACGAATTATTTGAAAACAAAACAATAATTTCATTTCTTAATTTTGCAAAAAAATAACGAAAATAGTATAAAAATAATTGCTCTCAGTGAATATTTTTTGCATGATGTAAAAACTGGTTTAAAAAACCAAAAATCTATTATTTTTGTTCCAGAAAATGTCTTTACCAGGGAATCACAGATACTTTCGTTCCCGAGAAGATGATTTCCTAATGGAAACGAATATTCTCTACGAATGCAAAAAATGCTGCAATATTTTTCGAAACCGCGTAAATTACGTTTATCACAAGAAAGATTTATGCAAAAAAGGATGCAACACTCTCGCTGTAAGCAAAATAGATTACACATTACATTATAATTTCAAAAACCAATGAAAGTACAATTTAGAATGAGTTTTAAATGCTTAAACTAAACATAATTGCTAAGCTTAATTTGAACTAAATAATTTGTTTAAACTAAACATAATTGCTAAACTTAATTTAAACTAAATAATTTGCTTAAACTAAACGTAAAAATTAATAAAAGCACAATTTATAATCACTAAAAAAAACAATTCATAATCTTCAAAAATTTCAGGAGCAAACAATTAGTGAATCTTTAAAAAAAGAGAGGTCTTCCGAAGAAAAGGAAATTTCTATTATTTCTGAATCACTGGCTCCCACAATTTCCTGCAACGAAAATGTTTCGCTAGAAATCTCAAACGATTCTTCAAATTTCACACCCCAAGGTAAAAATGCAACTTTTTATCCAAAACTTCAATGAAGTTTCGTTTTCCGCATAAGGTTTTTCACAATTCCGCATGAATAATACAAATAATTTTTTATCTTCAAAGTGTTGAGCTAATCAATTAAACATTAAGTTCAAAAATTAGTTTTTATTATTAAAATTAAAAGTTCTATGTGATTGTGTTTCAAACATTTGCCCGCTTTTCTAAAATTAATTTTGATGCAGATATTTCGACTAACGACGAAGCAGAAATAAACAGCCTCTTTTGCCACATTCGGAACGAAAAACAGAAGATTTTTGGGTACAGTCCGGATTTATCTTCTTTGGCTTTGAGTTCTCGAATTGCTAGTAAAGAAAACAGACTCTCCACCGAATCTAAGGCGAAAAAGAGGAGTTCTTCTGTAAAAAGCGGACAAAGCAATTCTCGAAAATTACGGCGGAGCAGTTCTCAAGAATCGATTATTGCCATTTCACAAGTTTCTGCAGAAAGTACTTGCCAAATTTCCAAAAACATTACTTCTCCAATGTCCAAAAAAAGTACTTCTCGAGCTTCTAGAAAAAAATCCCCTGGAGATTCTAAGAAACGTTCTCGGGATTCGAAAAAACGTTCTCGAGATTCAAAAAAACATCGAGATTCGAAAAAGCCTCGAGATTCGAAAAAGCCTCGAGATTCAAAAAAGCCTCGAGATCCAACAAAACGTTCATCTCGAGATTCGAAGAAAGATTCTGAAAATTCTAAAAAAGGTTCTGGAGATTCAAAACAAGATTCCGGAGATTCTAAAAATGGTTCTGGAGATTCAAAACAAGATTCCGGAGATTCAAAAAAAGTTTCTGGAGATTCAAAAAAAGTTTCTGGAGATTCAAAACAAGATTCCGGAGATTCAAAAAAAGTTTCTGGAGATTCTAAAAAAGGTTCTGGAGATTCAAAAGAAGTTTCTGAAAATTCTAAAAAAGATTCCGAAAATTCTAAAAGTTCTCGAAATTCCAGAGAACGTTCTCGAGATTCTAGGAAGAGTTCTCGAGGTTCAAGAAGGGATTCTTCTGGGGCATCGAAAACGAGAACATCGAATTTGAGAACATTTGAACATTTCGAACATTTGAGAGAAGATGCTTGTGAAAGTACAAACAGGAACTCTTCGAAAGCCTCTACTGTTTCTTTGGAATCGTATGCAAACAGCGTGAGAAGAGTGACGAGAAGTTCTTCAAAATTAAGCTTACAGTCTCAATTGGAAAACGATGTTTTATCTGAAGCTCAGTGCTCTTTAAGCAACTTTTCCTGCAAATCTATCGGAAAAGAAAGCATCCACAGCGTAATTAGCGAATGCTGTATCATTCAAGTTAAAAAGGAGTTCAATTACGAGTCAAAAAAGACTTTTAAATAGTCCTTTTCAGTTTTAAAAAAAGAGCAGTTTCAGGAAAAAAAACACCACAAACTGTAGACAATCGAAAAAACGTCCGAAAAATCTTAAAAATGTCCAAACAATCTTAAAAATGTCCAAACAATCGGGAGAGGTCCCAAAAAATCGAAAAATGTAGAAAAAATACAAAAAAATGTCCAAACAATGGAAAAATCGATAAAACAGAAAGTACAAAAAATGTCCAAACAATGGAAAAATCGACAAAGCAGAAAATACAAAAAAATGTCCAAACAATGGAAAAATCGACAAAACAAAAGATTGGAAAAAGACCAAAAAGTCGGAAAAATCGTTAGTTTAGAATTGAACAAATATTTTGTTTGCAACTTTTTTTAGGTATGAAAATTTTTGTTTGTATTAGACGAATGCTATTAGTCGTTGCAGTTTCAAAAGGAAGGTTACGATTTTCAGTAATTATAAATTGGTACAATTTAAACATTTACATATTTTAAGCTTTTATGTAATTATTTTAGAGTTGTGGATTAGTAACTTCGAGTCTGAATTTTAAACGACAAATCAGAAATTTTTATTTAATTACAATTTATAAGCAGGTACGTGGATAATTTCAAATAGAAAGGATTGTTTCACGCAGAGCGTAAAACGACAGAGAGATCAATATTTTTCTTCATATATTATTTATTTTTTTAATATTGCGTATATTATTTACTTAAAATTATTCGTATATTATTTACTTAAAATTATTCATGTATTATTTACTTCAGTATTGCGTATACTATCTATTTTAGTAGTTTATGCTCTTTAAAGTTCGCCAATTGCTTTAGAATTAAAAAAAAACCTGTGATTTCTGCTTTTTCATCGGATGCAATTGCTGATAAAGCGTATTTTTTACTTCTTAAATTTCATCTTTAAAATCTTACGTTTTATGTAAATATTTTCGTTCTTAGTGGTCTATGAATTATAATTATTTTTTAGGCACATTAATATCAACGATTATCAAGTTTCTATTGTTTTATGCAGAAAAAAGCGAATATTAGTTGAGTAGTTTCTTTAAATGCTTCTACCTTATCGTTAACATTTTTTGTAAGGATAAAATACCAGCGGTTGTCACATAATTTTCTTTTAATTTATCTTGAAACACGTATTGCAGTATTTTAATGTGGGAATTTTGACTTAATTTCATGAATAAATTAGTTTTGTAAAAAACTGAACAAAATTATTACTGTTATTTTTGTTATTGTTATTATTATTGTTATGTTATTGTTATTATTATATTATTTAGGAGTAGAAAATAACGACTTACTGGTCAATTTGAATATTTTTATTCATTTATTTTTTTCTAATTATTCAGAAATTTGGAATATTTTTTAATATTATAGAATTGGAATTTTGTTACCCATTATTGACATCTTTAGAAATATTTAAATATTTTGTAGTACTTTTAAGTGACTTTAAAAATTTTGAAGTATTTTAAAATACATTAAAGTATTGAGAAGTATTTGGAATTTTTTGTAAAGTAATCTAAAGTATATTCAAATATTTTGAAGTATTTTGAAGTAATCTGAAGTATTTCAAAGTAAATTTAAGTATTTTTGAACATTTAAAAGTAATATAAAGGAGTTTGAAGTATTTGAAAGTAATTTTAAGTATCTTTAAATATTTTGAAATCTTTTGAAGTATTTTAAAGTAATATAAAGGATTTTGAAGTATTTACAAGTAATTTTAAGTATCTTTAAATATTTTGAAGTATTTTGAAGAACTCTGAAGTATTTTGAAATATTTTTTAGTATTTTTTAATATTTTAAAGAAATAATAAGTATTTTAAAATATTTTGAAGTCTTCTAAAGTAATTTTAAGTATTTTTAAATATTTTAAAGTAGTTTTTGGTATTTGAAATATTCTTAAGTAATATAATGAATTTTAAAGTATTTTCAAGGAATGTTAATTATATTTAATTATCTTGTAGTATTTTAAGTATATTTAAACATTTTGAAATATTTTCAAGTATTTTAAAGTACTCTGAAATATTTTAAAGCAGTTTTTAGTAATTTTTAATATTTTAAAGAAATGATAAGCATCATAAAATATTTTGAAGTCTTCTAAAGTAATTTTAAGAATTTTTAAATATTTTAAACAAATTTTAAGTATTTGGAATATTTTAAAGTAATAGAAAGAATTTTGAAGCATTTTCAAGTAATTTTAAGTACTTTTAAATATTTTAAATTAATATAAAGGATTTTCAAGTAATTTTAATTATATTTAATTATTTTGTAGTATATTTAAGTATATTTAAATATTTTGAAGTATTTTGAAGAACTCTGAAGTATTGTAAAGTTGCTTTTAGTATTTTTCAATATTCTAAAGAAATAATAAGTATCTTAAAATATTTTGAAGTTTTCTAAAGTAATTTTAAGTATTTTTAAATATTTTAAAGTAGTTTTAGGTATTTGAAATATTTTAAAGTGATATAAAGGATTTTGAAGTATTTTCCAAGTAATTTTAATTGTATTTTATTATCTTGTAGTATTTTTAAGTGTATTTAAATATTTTGAAGTATTTTAAAGTACTCTGAAGTATTTTAAAGTACTCTGAAGTACTTTAAAGTAGTTTTTAGTCATTTTTAATATTCTAAAGAAATAATAAGTATCTTCAAATATTTTGAAGTCTTCTAAAGTAATCTTACGAATTTTCAAATATTTTAAAGTGGTTTGTTTCAATTTTTCAATTTCAAATCAATTTGAAATATTTTAAAGTAATAGAAAAGATACTCAAGTAATTTTAATTGTATTGAATTATTTTGTATTTTCAAGGTTATTTAAATATTTTGAAGTATTTGAAAGCAGTTTTAAGTATCTTTTTAATATTTTAGAGAAATAATAAGTATGTAAAAACATTTTGAAGTCTTTGAAAGTAATTTTAAGTATTTTTAAATATTTCAAAGTAATATAAAGGGTTTTGATGTAATTTTAATTGGTTTTATAGTTATTTTGTAATATTTTTAAGTGTTTTAAAATATTTTCAAGTATTTTTAAGTATTTTGAAATATTTTAAAGAAATTCTAAGAGTTTTTGAATATTTTCAAGTCTCTTAAAGTATTTTTTTAAAGTAATATAAAGGATTTTTAAGTATTTTCAAGTATTCTCAAGTAATTTTAATGGTATTGAAATATTTTATTTTAGTTTATTACATTTAGTTTATTTATATTTTAGTATTTTTAAACATTTTTTAGTATTTTTAAACATTGGAAGTATTTTAAAATATTTTGAAATACTAATATTTTGAAGTATTTTGAAGTTTTCTCAGGTATTTTAAAGCATTTTTAAGTATTTGGAAATATTCTAAAGAAATTTTTGAGTATTTTTAAATATTTGGGTGCATTTTGAGGGTTTTTGGAAATACTGGAAAGTATTTGGAAATATTTTAAAGTAATTTTAAGTATTTTTAAATATTTTGAAGTATTTTAAAGTATTCTCATGTATTTTAAAGCATTTTTAAGTATTTGGAAATATTTTAAAGAAATTCTAAGAGTTTTTGAATATTCTCAAGTCCCTTAAAGTATTTTTTTTAAGTAATATAAAGGATTTTTAAGTATTTTCAAGTATTCTCAAGTAATTTTAATGGTATTGAAATGTTTCTTAGTATTTTTGAACATTTTTTAGTATTTTTAAACATTTTGAAATACTGTAAAGTATTTGGAAATATTTTAAAGTAATTTTAAATATTTTGAAGTATTTTGAAGTTTTCTCAGGTATTTTAAAGCATTTTTAAGTAGTTGGAAATATTCTAAAGAAATTTTTGAGTATTTTTAAATATTTGGGTGTATTTTGAGGGTTTTTTGGAAATACCGGAAAGTATTTGGAAATATTTTAAAGTACTTTTAAGTGTTTTTTAAATATTTTGAAGTATTTTGAAGTTTTCTCAGGTATTTTAAAGCATTTTTAAGTATT
>WNHD01004505.1:0-23106 GCA_011057455.1 Ganaspis sp. Gsp50 | reverse complement strand
CAAGTAGTTTGAAATATTTTAAAGACTTTTAAGTATTTTTAGATATTTTCAAGTATTTTAAAATATTTTGAATTATTGGGAAGTATTTGGAAATATTTTAAAGTACTTTCTTATTTTCTAAATATATCTTTAAAATATTTTGAGATCTTTTTATAAATTATTTAACGCTTATAATACTAATATTTTTAAAAAATTAGAACTATTTTGAAGTATCTTTCAATATTTTGAAGTATTTTAAAATAATTTTAAATATATTTAAATTAAATATTTTAAAATATTTTTAAGTATTTTTAAATCTTTTTAAGTGTTGTTAAATATTTTGAAGTATTGGGAAGTAATTATTTGAAGTATTTGAAAATATTTTATTACATTTTTTAAGAAATATTTTTAAGTATTTTGAGGTAGTCTGAAGTATTTTAAAGTAGCTTTAAGTATTTTTAAATATTTTGAAGTACTTTTAAATATTTGGAGTATTTTGAAGTAGTCTGAAGTATTATTGTTGAAAAATGATTTAAAAAAAATTTATTGAAAATTAGGGGAAAAGGGGGAAAAATATTTGATTTTAGGTGATTTAGGGGATTTTCTTTAAAAAAAAAAAGGGGAAAATAAGGGGAAAAGGAGAAAAAAAGGGGATTAGGTAAAAAAGGGGACGAACTGTGATCCCTGTAATATTCGTTTTCATTGTCAGTTGTCCAGAAATCTTTTGAAGCAAAGGGAAACTTACTTGTAGTGCGGCTCTGGTCGCCGTTTCGAAAACCTCCCTAACACCTTCCTTGCTCTTAGCGGAACATTCTAGGTATGCAAAGGCGTTAATTTTTTCTGCCATGGCTCGGCCTTCCTCGGGTTTAACTGGTTCCTGCTTCATTTTGCCAAGCTCCTTAATGGTACTAGGATCATTTCGTAAATCTTTTTTGTTTCCTACGAGGATGATGGGCACGTTGGGACAGAAATGCTTAACCTCAGGTGTCCACTTCTCAGGAATGTTCTCTAGGGAATCGGGACTGTCAATAGAGAAGCACATGAGAATCACGTCTGTATCTGGATAAGAGAGAGGACGTAACCTGTCATAATCTTCTTGTCCTGCGGTATCCCAAAGAGCAAGTTCAACCTGGAAATAGAAATTTGCAATTGTAGCAATCTTAATGTTAAAACAAATATCGGCATTAATATAACAATGTTAAAAAAGTGAAATTTGAAAAAAAACGAGATGAGCAATTGACGATTCACTTGTTGTCAAAGGAATACTTGCAATTTGTCTTTGTTTCTTTGTTTCTCTGAAATATGTTGAACAATTGATTCTTTTGTTTCACAAACCTGTTTGCCGTCAACTTCAATATCAGCTACATAGTTTTCGAAGACAGTGGGTACGTAAACCTCAGGAAATTGGTCCTTACTAAAGACTATAAGTAGGCACGTTTTACCGCACGCTCCATCGCCCACAATCACGAGTTTCTTTCGAATGGCCGCCATGTATCCTGCAAAAGACGATATCTCGATATTATTTACAAAAGAAAGTTTATTTGAAAAACGTTTCCTTTACAACTATTGCAATATCAATATTTCCCAAATTACATATTTCAAATTCCAAGCAATAAAATATTCCTTTTCATAAAATTTTTAATATCAAACAACCTGGCATAATTACTATAATTCGATAATAATAGTTACTACAATTTTTCGGATAAATTATTTCTTCATTAATTACAGTTTTGCAAGCTAATAAAAAGCCCCTAAAAAATTAACAAATTGAGAGCTAAATAAAAGTAAGCTAAATAAAAGTATGTATAACTCAAATGAAAAGTAAGCTGATGTTTTAAGAATTCAATTAATAAAATTAATGAATAAAACTGATTTTTATTGGTTTGCTTGTTATTGTAAATAATAATAATAATGATAAATTAATTAAAATTTTATGAATTAAATCAACTGTTTATTACTTGATAAAATGAATTGTAAACGACATTCCAAGCTTTTCATGCCTTTGCAATGCTTGTGATATTAAAAATATAAATGTAGAGTGCAATGATTATTAAATTATTGATGTGATCACATTGTAAAATCACTTTTTAATTGACGATTCATTTCTGCTTCTTAATCATTGTTTTTAAATTTAAGTTAAGCCTTTACTTTATAGCAATTTTTTTGTTTCTATACATTGTTTCCTGTAAATTGTATTTGAAATCATCGTTCACATTTTACAGAAATGAAAGTTGACATATTAAAGAAACTAATAATTTTATCGATATATTAGACACGAGAAGCAATCATTTGCTATAAAACTAGGCCTAAAGCCTAAAGGATTTTGTGTGAAGGTTGTGAATATAAATACAAAGCGACTGTGATATAAATTTCTACAATCGAGGTGAAAAGAGTATCAGGAATAATTGAAAAATCTTCTATTAAAAGGACAAATGCTAGTTTACTTTAAAGGTGCATAAGTCTAAAAGATAAAAATCTCTTTATACCCTTTTCAATTTATACATTTCTAAATAAACCTAATTATTAAAAAAACAAATATATTTGTAAAATACGTTTCAACAATAAATTATCATTTAATTCGTTGTTTAGCGAAAACTTATTTCGTTAAAAGTGTAATTACAAAAATATTTCAATCCCTTATTAAAATACTAGCAGTTAGCTGGTTTTGACAAAAATTAATGGCAAACGGTAGATTGCCAAAGAAAAATTAAAAAAATTATTGTAGTTTGAAGCCTGTGAAGATAATATAAGAAAAAAATGTTTTGTGAAATTCACTGAAACTACTTGCGTCATCTGCAAAACGGGACTTGTGATCTTCACAAACAACTGAGTTGGGGAAATACACAAACCAATTCTGTATATGCGACAATATGTCAACGGCACGATTAACGCGAACAGCTGATTCCTTTGCGCATGCGTGGCGCATGCGCATTACTGAATTTCTTGGGCTTGACACAAGCCAGTTTGTGTTTTTCCCAAACCATTTTTGTGTAGATCACAGAGCACACTTATTTGTGCGTTCCACAAAACGGCGTTATAGTTTTCACAGAACATTTTTTCCCGTGTAATGTTAATGACTTTCATGCTTTTTAAAAATGCAGTTGATTTTTTAATTTGAATCCCCACAAACTGGTTCAATATAGAAGCTTTCGTTTTCTGTTTAAATAGTAAAAAAAAAACTAATAAAATTTTTGAAAACCACAAATAAATGAAATCAATATTAAAATAATTATAATAAAAGAATAAAAACAAGGTAACTAAAAAATAATACATAATTGCAATTGAGTAATAATAAACTTTAACTCATAAATACAAATTATAATACAGTATTCTATAAATTAATTGTAAACTAACATTCGATAAATTAATTTGAATCTGCTGTTATTAAGCTACACTGAATTAAGCAAATACGAACACAATATATTGCAGGTGAGATTTTTTGCTGACATTTCATGTCACTTCTACAGGATTATTTTTCTTTAATTAACGAGGTTGCCTATGAGGACTGAAGCATTAACGGATATGGACTGGGTCGTACCTGATCCAGGGTACCCCGTATCGTCTGGACCGAGGCATCGGCCCGTAACGCATCCCATGCTTTTAGTCTTTCTGCTTTCTCTCTGTTTTAAGTGGACATTTTATATGTTAGAATAGTAAGCTTTAATATCAGTGCGAAATATCACATATTTTAACTAAAACCGTAAGTGCAAAATAAAATAAAACCACTCACAATGCATCAGAATTTAGCAAATAATTTCAAAAGTAAAAAACAATTTTTCATCAAGCACCAAAACAAATAATCTCTGGTTACTCTCATTGCAAAAAACATAAGAGTGATTCCCAAAAATACTTTACTATTTTAAAAGCTGCGGTAATGAGAAAAAACTGTCTAAAATCCCTGCAATTTTTAAAACAATCAAAGTGTACAAAAATATAAAATTGTTAAGAAATGTACAGAAATGTATAAAAATATATTTCTAAAAATTTTATCATTTTTAAAATCTTTCTAATAAATCATTCAGTATTTTAAAACCTAATCAATTCTATAAACCAGTATGTTACAAAAATCAATCTTTATGCACTTTCAAAAAATATTACTATATTTGATTATTTCTCTAAAATATACCAATCTTAAAATTTATAACAATTTCCCTTTCTAGACATTAAATTATCAACTCTTTTCAAGTCATTTTGTATATTAATTCAGTATTTCTATAATCGATGATTTACGTGATTAAATTTTGCAAAAATGTGAAGGAACTGACGCATGACCTTGATTCTAAAATAAATTTGCAAATAAAATAAAATCATTACGATTATAGGTGAAGTTTTATGCTTGAGAGAAAAAAATCAATAAATAAACATAACTTTTTTTTTTGCAAATACCAAAATAAGGATGCAATCTAATCAAACCATTATCTTTAAGAATTTGCCAACTCACGTAGCATCTAATGATATAAAAGTACACTCCTTAAACTGATATTCCAAGTTCCTATGTTTATACTACCTAATAATTATCATAAGATTCCCTTCCAAGACAAACACAAATACTAAATTTCACCAGACTGTTTAACAATAAACAAAAAACAGAATATAAAAAACAACTTGTTAAATGCAAAAATTAAATCTTCCGAATATATTATCATGGAAAATACCTTCAATCCTTTTAAAAGAATCTTGCACAAAAACAACTCATCACACTCAAATGTCAAAAATTGCACATTAATAGATTATACTAGAAAATAATAAGCAATTATTATTCTTACAGAAATCAAATTTGTTTAAAAACACAGGATCAAGTTTAAAACTATAAAGCTTGACAACAAAATAAAAATTTATCCCTGAAAGCTGTTGCTAGGCTGCGTAATCCGAATGATGACACTTTGGTGGAAATAATTTTCTGTCCCATAAAATCACAAGTAATTTCTAACACTAGTTGAATACTAAGTGGCAACGCATTTAGATTAGAACATCTCGATTATCACTGATTAACAAAAGTTATCACTAAAATCCAGAGCCGGAAGTGCACAGCCGCGTTACTCGACAGGGAAGAGGGCGCTGAATTTAGAGAGAGATAACGACGCAGAGGTTGACGAGCCTCGAAGACGATTTACTTACAAAACTGCAGGTTTAGGGTTAGGAATCTCGCAGACTTCTGACAAACCTGGATGAAGAAGTAACGCTGAGATTTGTATTAATCACTAGCAGTGAGATGCTGTGGATATGCTACGCATGGCATTCCTTTTTGCAGAGCTTACTCAAAATTTTTCACTTCAAATGACGAGACTCTCGCCCGGGTCAATGTTATCAACTCGCGCAACTTAAAATTCAAGGGGATATTTTTTACAGAACACCTCCAGAATTCACTTGGTTTTATTAAACAACAATTTATTGCGTATTTACCTGAAATCTTTTGCGACAGAGACAAGAAAATGGCTGCCCTGTGTGGCCACACCTCACTTGTGAGTGCGAAAAGTGGTGGGGGAACTCCCTGTCAGTAACGTAACAACAAAACATTTTTATTTAGTTTTTTTGTCACTTCATATTTTTTTTAATAATATAAAGGAAATAATCGTTATCATATAAATAATCAGAAAAGGCCGTCATATTTAAATCATTACAAACCAAATTTTGAATCGTGAAAATCCTAAATTTAAAAATTGTTTACGATTTGAAAATAAATATTTAAATTAAATTAATAATTGATTATAATTATTGTATCTTGATGTTATAATTGATGTTATATAATAATCATTTAAAATAGAATTTAATATTTTTATTGCGTTCTTTACAACACGTATATCTAAAACCGGGACATGTCAATAGTTATTAAATTAATAAGTAATTAAATTGATTAAAAAAATTGATGAAAAAACAGTGGTTTAATATATTTTTGACATAAATATCTTTTTTCCTGTTCCGTAAGGGATATAATAATATAATAAATAAATTAATTTTTAAGCGCGTATGGATTTTTTTTTCTAATCGGTTAAAAGCAAGAAAATAAGAATAAAGAATAAAAAAACAAGCGATGTGTAATTTTAAATATAACATTTTTAAATGTAATAATAATTTAAACATTTTCAAAACTAAGTTTTATTTTGTGTTTATAAGGCAATTTATTTTGTTGTTTACTAAATAATAATATAAAACCTTTAATATAAACCTCCTAATATTCAAAATAAAAATATTCAATTTTATAGTTTGCAAAATTTAACGTCATAATTTTCAATCAATGTTAGAAAAAATTAAACAAAAAAGGTATTTTTGTAAATTTCACAATTTACTTTCATCTTGTAGCTCCCTCTCTATTTCCATTCGATGACCGCAAGAATGACTCACTAGTGCAATTTAATGAATCAGAAACTGGTTCGAAATGTTATTTGCAAATTAGTTTTTAATATTAGATGTTTATTATAGATATTTGAATAATTTTTCAATTAATCATACCAAAAGTTTTAGAAGACGTTTTGTAAAATTTATTATTCAACAATTTTTTTTTTAAACAGAAAAGAAATCGTTGACATGTGTGTACGAAATTTGTATTCTATTCTACATCAAATTCCATTGTAAAAAAAATTGAATCAACTCACAGTCGAATCACTTGTTTTTATTAAATAATCACCATATTTTATTGTTAAAATTATTTAACTCAAACAGAATGAATTCTTTTCATTAGAATTTTTTTTTTATTAATTAAAACTTTCAAATTTTATAATATACGCAAATCAAACTTTTGTTGAAATTGAAAAATTTCTAAGAGTCATTTATATACAAAAGCAACGACTTTCTACTTAAAAAAAATGTATAAATAAGTTTTAAATCAAAGTACAACAAAGTTTTATGCAAATAATTGTATAGCAAATTCCTTCAAACTTGACTGCAATTTAAAACCTCTAAAATAGGAAAATATAAATTTAGATTTAATGTACAATTCTTATGAAGGAAGTTTAATTGAGAGCATATATCTAATCAGTTTAAAAAAAACAGGAACTCTTTTAGAACTTTCTAGTTTCATAAATATGAAAATTCATAGTCAAAATTGGATATTTTATCATTGCAGATCAATTAAAAATTGAGTTGCGATTTTTAATTTATATTAGGATCAGAATCATTCGAATTTCCACCCATTTGACGTCTCAACGATTCTATCAGATCTGGATTGGCACTTTCCATTTGTTGAGCTAACTGCTGTCCTCTGAAATTAATTATTTTTTTTAAACTTCTGGTCATTAAAGAATTCAATTGTCTTGCTCAAAAATGTGTTAAAAAGATATTGTTAAGAAGCAATTATTCAAAACAATTTTAAGCAAAAATATACTTGAAAAAACGTATTGCTTTTTGAAATTAATGAAAAAATTCATGCTTTTTAGCTGCTAGGAATAAACTTTGTATTTATTTCATTCAAAACTTCAAATCAAGCATAAAATAGGGATGGAAACTACAATAATTAAATTTAGACTTACGCTTCTATGAGAGCCTCAATACGTTCACCTTGCGCACCACTTGCACTCATAATATTACTCATAACATTTTGCATACTAGGATCAGAGAGCATTTGTCGAGCCATTTGCATAAGGGCAGGATTTCTAAGAATTTGTCCAAGATCAACATTTGACATAGCGCCTCCCAGACCCAGGGAACCCATGCCTTGTTGAGTTATCTTTTCCTCAGCTAATTGTAAATTATTCTTATAACTCTCATTATCTGGTTCCATTTCCAGGGCTTTCTTATAACATTCCTTTGCTTCTTTGTGTTTTTGTAAACTAGAGTAGGCCAATCCCATTCGACCGTAAGCTTTACTGTATTGGGGATCGATTAATAAAGCAGTCTGACAATCTTCAATAACCCGATCATAATTTCCCATCTTACTGTAAACCGCTGCTCTATTGCAGTAAAAAACTGCGTTATGTCCATCTAATTTTATTGCCCTGCAAAAAAAATTAATTTCAACCATTAAACTTGTTTCCCGATACTTTTTTATAGATATTAAACATATAGATATTAAACATATAGATATTAAACATATAGATATTAAACATATAGATATTTATATATATATTGTTTATAGATATTTTATACATATATAAAAATATATGTATATAAATATTTTGACGTTTTTGCTTACTGAGTGTAATTGGCCAGGGCTTCGTGTAACTTTTCTGCTTTTACTAATGCGTTTCCTTCATTTTTAAGCCTTTCAGCCTCTGCCTTTTGCTCCGCAGTTGCTTCTGGACCTAAATTTGGTCTTGTATCTGTCACGCGTGATTTATAAACTGTCAGCAAGTTGAAATCTGCTGGAGCATCTGAGGCCTGTACACTGTAGGCACTTTCCAAACATTGAATTGCTACCTCGAGACTTTCTCGTGAATCTGCAGTTAACCCTCCATCTTCTAATTGCTGAGTCAAAAATTGAACTATTGATGCCACTAATCCTTTTACGTCCATTGTTTTAATGATTTCTGAAAAACGTTTTTGTTTTAGAGTATCTGAATTCTTTTAAAAAAGTAAAAAAGTAATGGTTCATTCTTGACCATGATTTTTATAGTCAACAATGTACACAGTTATAGTAATTAGTAGTATTAATGATTGTGTGAAACTATTGGTTAACATGAATTAACGAATTTATTACTTTATTTATTTTTATTATTTATCAGCTGTTAAGTGTGCATTTATTTTGTTAAAGTACACACTACACGCGCTGATTTTCTTCAACAAATAGTCCTAACAACAAGGCATGAATTTAGTACTTCCTCATAAAAATCAGCAAAGGAAGAAAGGTAACATTAAATTTGCTTATTTTTCTTAATAGATAATTGAACAATTAAATATAAATATAACTGAATAATTAAAGGGATTTGTGCTAAATCATCAACACATTTTTGAGGTTAGAAACGCTGGTTGTAAATTGAATGCAATTTTAATCGTTATAATGCATTATAAAAGATTATTATAACAGAATTAGCTATGATATAAATAGCAAGGGTTTATTTAATTATACAAAGTCAATTAATTTTAATTTTGACATATTGAATATATTAAAGATAGATAACCAAATAAGAAAATTTTAACTTACGATTTTTAAATTCCTATAATAGGGTTCGTCAATCACTAATAACTGATTGAAAAGGCAAATTGAAACGTGAAAAGCAGTTAATTATTTTTAGTGCCTAATTCTTTGCAATCTTGATAAAAAAAACGAAGAGACGTGAAGATCGTTTATACGCGATAATCGGCAATTCAATGGCGGGCGCCACGTTTAATAATATGATTTGTTTTAGAGAAAACAGTGCATTTTGTAATTTTAGAAGTCAAAATTAATATCAATCTTGGAAAATTGATGTTTAACATGCACTTAGTAATTTTTGCAAGTAATTTTCTTAATTATTTTTGTCTTATTTTTGCATTTGTTTATAAATTTTTGGTTTGACACATGCGCAGTGTGGTGGTGATTAATCAAAGGACCAATCAACGTTTACAAAGAATTTGAAAAAACAATTTCAAAATTTGAAATTTGAAAAAGGATGTAATTAAAATATACATTCAAGGAGCATAAAATAATGTAAAAAGCATGTTAAAGTTCAAGAAAAAATTTCATGCTAATCTCTAATTACAGGAGAAATGATTCATTTTATTATAATAAAATGTCATTTTAATCTCGATTTTAATGTATCACAGGGGGTTAAAGAAAACCAATAAGAGTAAAACACAATTATCGAATTTTCTATTTTATTTGTATTAAAGTTGAACCAGTTTTCATCAAGAATGGAATGTGCTTAAAAAAATCAGGTTCTAACAGTCTTATTAACTTTTCCGTAAACATCA
Source organism: Ganaspis sp. Gsp50 (assembly GCA_011057455.1). Taxonomy (NCBI): domain Eukaryota; kingdom Metazoa; phylum Arthropoda; class Insecta; order Hymenoptera; family Figitidae; genus Ganaspis; species Ganaspis sp. Gsp50. The sequence goes on along the minus strand of WNHD01004505.1, from coordinate 13,302 downwards.
GGAAAAGCGTCTTCGCACTGGAATTTTTCTCTCATCTTTTTGTAAAGTGTGTGGTCAAACATTTTTTCAAATTCTTCCCTGGTTCGGTAAGTGTCCGCATAAAGCATTTGATGACCTTTGATATTCTGAACGAAATCTTCAATTTCTCTGGTTGATTGCACTGGATGGAAATTATTCACTTTTGGAGTTCCATAAACACCAACGTCCACATACATATCATCTTTGTTGGTTCTTGAATGAACAAATCCTGGATTTGCAGTCACTTTGTAAGGACACAGCCACAATGGATAAACCTGAAAATACAATTATTTAAAAGAAAGATAAACAAACAAAAAACCTACTAATTGCTACTAATGAATTTCTTTGTGAATCGTAAATTTTAAGAATGCGCATTCACGATTGACGTTTTTAATTGTTTTGAATCGGAATTTGTCTTAATCGGTGATATCTAGGTGATCTCCTATGTCTATCTTATTGATGAGAAATTTTCTGAATCTGTTTTGACAATTATGAATCGGAGCCAACACTTTCAGGTTAGGCTGTCAAAAACAATAAATCGGAAGCTTCCGATTCAAGCCACTCAAAATAGTTTTGAATCGGAAGTTTCCGATTTATTGTTTTTGACAGCCTAACCTGAAAATGTTGGCTCCGATTCATAAAATTTCTAATTAATGGATCACATGGATATCACCGATTAAGACCAATTCCGATTCAAACCGATCAATTGAACGTCAATTGTGAATCCGCATTCTTAAAATCTCCGATTCACAAAGAAATTCCTCAATAGGTTTCTTTCTCCTGGGTAAGATAATATAATAAATTTAATAAAAAATAACAAGTACCTTGACAATTTCGTGGAACTTTACAATGGTTTCTTCTAGATGATCGAGTGGAACAAGCATGTCTTGAATAATATGATTATTCTCGTACATTTTTTTGATGCCCTCGGTCTGTGTCAATTTTAAGAGAGAAACTTTTGGCGGCATCATCCAACCAAAGAGATATCGAAACACCGGATTATTTCCAAAAGGAATAATGTCGCTGACCTCCCAAAATAGGGCTCTCGTGTGTCGATGATAGTAATCTCGTAAAGGAATATATTCCACCCAAGGACCAGTCTTCAATTTCTTTTCCACGTGAATATAAAACCAAGGTTTGTACCATCTACTGATCTGATTAACTAAATGCTCTTCTACTTCAGTAACCATATTTCCTAATAAACAAACATAAATATAATTAAGCATATAAATCTTTCTAAAATTGTTCGAAATGTTTGCATGAAAAATTCTTCAACCTGTCATAATGACTCCCGTTTCTTTGGAAAACATGAGGCCTTCAACGAAATGATTATTTTCCTTCGCTAAAGTCTGTTTCTTGAAGACCTCCATGGCTTGATGTAAATTCTTTACAGGTTCATATTCAAGTTTCACGTATTTTGTGGCAGGAATTATGTCAATTTCGACGGAAACTAAGAAGCCAAGTGTGCCGTGAGACCAAGGAATAGCGTGGAAAAGATCAGGATCACTTTCTTTGGTACATTTCACGACTGATCCGTCACAGAGAACAATTTCGAATGATCGACAAATGTATTGAAAGAGGCCAAATTTATGAGAACTGGATTCAACTCCTGTACCCATCACTAGACCACCTAATTAACATCAACATAATAATTAATAACTAATTTTAAATTTAATTTGTTAAATTTTTATTAACTAAGTACTTTATTTTTATTAATTAAGTAGGCATATTTTATTTTGTGCCTACTTTCTTGGCCTTATTTTGCTCAAATTAAAATAAGAAATAAATTTTTCAAGTCAGGTTGAAATTAAAATTTTGGATAAACTAAAATTAGATTAGATTCCGATAATCGTATTTCCGATATTCGTATAATGTAATTCCAGTCACGCAAAACGATAAAACAAATTCGATTTAATCAAAATATTTGATTAATATCCTTACCTACTGTCAAGTCATCGAGTTCAGGAACCACTGGAATTGTCCATCCCAAAGGATCTAAAGTTGCAGAAAGCTGTCCCATTGTGACCAATGGCTCTACCCGAACAAACTACAATAAAATTAAATTGCTTTTTTAAAAAAGAAAAAAAAATATAGATGCACTACCGGCCAGAATTGAGAGACCACACCTTTTTTGATGAATGAAAATGATGAATGAAAAACGTGTTTAAACATGAAAAGTATAAAGTATAAAATTCTGGTTCATTTTTTTCCTAAAAGGCAATAAAATTCAGAGAAAAATGAGACCTAATTAAAGTCTTTTTACCAATTTTTCAGTTTTTTATTGGCCCTATTGTTTTGAAGGTAATTTCCTACAGTATTCGAATAACTTGTAGCCATTAATGCCTAATTTTTTCCTTTAAAAATGCAAGCCTCCAAAGTTGCATCAAAAAAGTTCGTAAATTTCAAAAACATTTATTTAATACAAAAATGTTTAATAAAGTTTAAGAATTCCCAGGGAAAAGAAACCTATTGAGGAATTTCTTTGTGAATCGGAGATTTTAAGAATGCGGATTCACAATTGACGTTCAATTGTTCGGTTTGAATCGGAATTGGTCTTAATCGGTGATATCCATGTGATCTCCTATTAATTAGAAATTTTATAAATCGGAGCCAACATTTTCAGGTTAGGCTGTCAAAAACAATAAATCCGAAGCTTTCGATTTAAGCCACTCAAAATAGTTTTGAATCGGAAATTTCCGATTATTATTGTTTTTGACAGCCTAACCTGAAAATGTTGGCTCCGATTAATAATTGTCAAAACAGATTCAGAAAATTTCTCATCAATAGGAGATCACATAGATATCACCGATTAAGACCAATTCCGATTCAAAACAATTAAAAACGTCAATCGTGAATCCGCATTCTTAAAATCTCCGATTCACAAAGAAATTCCTCAATAGGTTTCTTTTTCCTGGGAAAACACATTTCTTGAAATTCCCTCAAAATTTTAAAACACTTTTTTTTAATTATCTTTAAAATAAGCCTAGGACCAATAAAGAAAGTTTATTATTTAAGAAATTATTTCAATTTCTATAAAACACTGCAAAATCCACTTTTTTAAAGATATCTAACTGAAAAATTGACAAAAAGACTTTAAATAGGTCTCATTTTTCTCTGAATTTTATTATGCCTTTTAGGAAAAAAATGAACCAGAATTTTATACTTTTCATGTTTAAACACATTTTTCATTCATCAAGGGGTGGTCTCTCAATTCTGGCTAGTAGTGTTATTAGAATGTTTTTCTGGATCATAAATTTTAGTCTTCAAAAGTAAGTCTTTAGAGACCTCTGGCATCTCAGAAATTTTTACAAGATTCGACAATGGAAAGTGTATTCAAATTTTTATTTTTCAAATTGATATTTTTCAAATTGATATTTTTCAAATCGATACCTTCTTCTCAACGTTGACTTCGAGAACATCAATCAAATTGACTTTAACATTGAACATTGAAGATTTATAAGTTCCTTGACGAAAGCTCATAGTTTGCCATGTTGGTCGACCGGTACACATTTTTTGTTTTCTTCCAGTTTCATTCCATTTCTTCACCTAAAATTATAAAATGCAATTTTTTAATTTCTTCACCTAAAGACGTACGGATTTTAATTTTATCTCTTTTGTAAATATTTTAATTGAGAAAAATAATAGTCTGATGATTTCAATTTTGAACTTGTGCAAAATGTTCAAAGAGCTTTTAATTTTTTACCCACCTGCCTTTGAACTTCTCTAACTTTTCTTCCATGCTCTGTTGGAGCAGAACTTAGTCGAAATACAATCCAATTTCTTGTATAGTTAAAAATTTCATAAACAAAGGAAATTGGGAGTAAGAAAAATACCACAAAAATCCAACGATGATTCACCATTATATACTCCAGTATACTATTTTCCCCCATTTTGACAGCAGTTCTGAAATTTTAAGAAAAAATATATTATTTTGTTCATTGATACATATTATATATAACTGATATTTTTTCTTTTGTATTATTCTTATATTATATATTATTTTATATTATTTCTTGCAAGAGTTTCAATTTTCCTTTAAATTTACTTTTTAAATTTGCGTCTGAGAAAGTATTTAATTTATTTTTGGTGTCAAATAATAATTCTTTTTCTTTAGAATAAACATATGCGAAAAATAATATTCATTTAAAATTACAAAATGTTAAAAAAAGAACTTTAAAGCAAGTTTTTAAAGACAGAAATATTTAAAAATTTAAATATCTAATATTTCTGTTATTTTTAGTTACATAAAAATGATTGTAATAGAAGTATAAAAAAATGTTTAATTAAAAGAAACTTTTACCCTTTGATCTGCCTGTCCCAATACTTGAAAAAGAGAAGTGATCAATTCGTGCTTCTAAATTGCTAAAAGTCTTATCGCTTATCATGAATTTGATAATTTGCCACGTAAAAGAATGATAGATTATATAAATTGAATTTGGCGAAAAACAAGCCACTCTAGTAATTTTTCCAATATTTATAAATCTCCAGAATTAATTATCTGTGAAAATAGAAAGATTTTACTAAAACATATAATATCAAAAAGTAAATATCTGAAAATATGCCAATACATGAAGTCACATTTAAATATAGTTATAAAGCACATACAATAGTTAATATAAATTAATAACAGAGTAATAGAATATTAATTTCTGTTACTTTTAATAACAAATGTTTTTATAATTTTTCTTGTCATATGCGAAAGGTGTGAAAAAGTGGTGGGAATAATTTAGCTCCATTAGAACGGTTTATAAAAATAGTTCAGTTTAATGAGACAAGCAATTGAATAAAATTAGAACACTAACGGGTTCATCGTTTGCACAAGAAAAAGCCATTATAATTTATAATAATAAAATTTCATACAATAAATAAATAACACATATTTTTAAGAAAATAAAATGCTTCTAATTCTACAAATTTTAATTCCAGAATGAGATCGTATTCAAAAAATAACAGCACTCAGCTGTTCAATAAAACAATGTAACAATTGTTCTTTATTATAAAAATTAATTTTTTATTTACTATTAAAATCAATGCGTATTGTATATATATTGTATTTTTTTGTTTTTATAAATGCCTGTTTTTTGGAATTTATTTCTTATAATTCTATTATAATATAATAATAATAATAATAATAATAAAAAGAACACGAATGAAGGTTATGTTGTGCAAGAAATTGTTTAATTGTTGTTATCAACATAACCCGCAGCTCTATGTTATTTTACTTTTTCTCTTTAAAAACTAATTATTAAATTCAACTCAATTGTACTTATAAACAGAGTTGCTTACGTGCTTGTCACATTCTTGATTAACAAATATCAAAATTGCATTTCCTCTGCTAACGACACTTAAAAGAAAATGTTTTTTATTCAGATGACAACTTAGATATATGTCTAAAATTAAAGTAAAACGTTTTTAAACTGATTTGTATTTCCCGCCATTAAGCTGCGTTTGTTCGCCCAAACTGTCAAAATCCGGCAGAGTTTGCGCACAAGTTTTGGAGCTTTGGCCTAACCTCAAAATACATTGGAGACTGTCAGTTTGCGCATGCGAATCCCTATTTTTAGTGAACGTTTAACTTGGGCAACGACGCTTTATTGAAAATATTGAAATCAGAAAAAAGTTGTGGGGCGTCTTCTGTAAAAACCGTCAAACTCATGGGATAAAAGAAAAACACAAACTTATCAACAAACAGCTGTATATTTTTCTTGTTCATTTAAATCGTTAAGAAGTTTATAATTTCAACGGTTAATTAAGGATGGTTAAAGCAGTGTAGTGTGGATTGCAGAGTTGAAACGGACGGTTTAAGAGCGGGCGGTTCCCTATAGTGCAACAAGTGTCATTGAGGTGAAATATCAAATTGAAAACTGTTAATTTTTAGAAAAATGGGGTGCGCTGTGAGCACCACCGGTGAAAAAGAAGCAGCTGAAAGATCTAAAAAAATAGACAAGGATCTTAGAGCTGATGGAGAACGCGCCGCCAGTGAGGTCAAGCTCCTGCTACTCGGTAATCTCTTTTTTTTTTCATTTTCCACACTTGAGTGCTGCCTGAATCTCTCATGTCAATTTCGACTGAAAAATTTAGCTTACTTGCTTTCAAACGTTGAAATACGTACTGATTTAAAAGAAAAACCCTGGGACATGACAATATTGTTTTGTATATTGCTAACGGTTTTTTAATTGGATTGGTAATTGAAAGCGGAGTAGGATGTTAAAAAGTAATAATATGCAATTTATTAGAATATATTATCTTAAAAGGATTGAGTTTATTGTATTTTTATTTCTTTTATTAAAATTGAATCATCGCAAGACTTTCTTACGAATTATACTTCCCGTGTGATTCACGCATGTGATTTTTTACGTTTTCGTTAAAAAGGTTTCTTGAAGTTTAAAATATTACGGAAATTGTAGGTTTCTTGGTAAAGATCTTGATTCTTTTTTAATTTAAATAGGTTTAAAATAAAGTAAGGTTTAAAATAAAGTTCAAATAAAGTTTGAAAGAGTTTGACAATTAAGATTGCAATTGTAATTATGATGATTTAGAAGATTCCGATGATTCATAAATTCATAATAGACACATGGGTTTCGTAATTTCTTTTACTCGTTACTTTTTATTGACATGAATGATTAAGGTTGTTATCTTTTTTTTTAATTTCCGTGTTTATTAAAAAATTACTTATTCTAACATTTTGGTTCGTCATATTTTAAAGACCACTAGCTTCATTTTTATTTGCATTTTTATAATTTATTTTAGTTTTATTTGTGGTATTTTGTTTGACATTTTTTTAATCTATTACCAATTTGATGGATTTTATTTATTATTTTTAATTTAGTATTATTAATTTTTAATTTATTATTTATTAATTTTAAGGCAAAGAGTGATAAAAGTGTTATTCATTTCATTTAATAATTTCAGGAGCTGGAGAATCTGGAAAATCAACAATAGTAAAGCAGATGAAAATAATTCACGAGACTGGTTACAGTAGAGAAGAATGTGAACAATACAGACCTGTTGTTTATAGCAATACAATACAGAGTCTTATGGCAATAATAAGAGCTATGGGACAATTGAGAATCGATTTTGCAGATCCCAGTAAAAAGGTATTTTATTATTTTACTTTTTTAAAATATTTTATTATTTTACTTTTTTAAAATATTTTATTATTTTACTTTCTTAAAATATTTTATTATTTTACTTTTTTTAAAACTATTTATTGAGTACATACTTTTAAAAAAATGACTCGTGTGATTGTTTTTAGGAAACGGCAAGACAATTTTTCACATTAGCAGCAGCAACTGAAGAAGGGGAAATGACTCCAGATCTTGTAATGTTGATGAAAAAGCTTTGGCAAGATTCTGGCGTGCAGCTTTGTTTCACACGAAGCAGAGAGTATCAGCTTAATGATTCGGCAGCTTATTATTTAAATGCTCTAGATCGCATTTCTCAACCTCATTACATTCCAACTCAACAAGATGTACTGCGGACGCGTGTTAAAACTACTGGAATTGTGGAAACACATTTCTCTTTCAAGGGATTACATTTCAAGTATGCAATTTTACTTTTAAAATAAATACAAATCTAATTTTTTTTTAGCTTATTTTAAAGATAAGTTATGTGGTGCAATCAATATATTGCTTTCTTTATGAGAAAAGTTCTATGAGTCGTTAAATAAAGCAAAATATTGATAAAATGAAATAATTTCCAAATATTTTGTACATATTTACTTATTGGCATTTTAGAATGTTCGATGTTGGAGGTCAGAGGTCAGAACGTAAAAAGTGGATTCACTGTTTCGAGGGTGTGACTGCAATTATATTTTGTGTCGCTCTGAGCGGATATGATTTGCTTTTGGCCGAAGATGAGGAAATGAACAGAATGATTGAGTCGATGAAGCTTTTTGATTCAATATGCAACAGCAAATGGTTCGTAGACACTTCGATAATACTCTTCCTTAACAAAAAGGATCTTTTTGAGGAAAAAATATTAAGGAGCCCATTGACAATTTGCTTTCCTGAATACAAGGGTCGTAATACTTTTGAAGAGTGTGCTTCCTATATTCAATTAAAATTTGAGAATCTCAACAAGAGAAAAGATCAAAAGCAAATTTATACACACTTTACGTGTGCTACTGATACGAATAATATTCAATTTGTCTTCGACGCTGTGACCGATGTTATTATTAAGAACAATTTAAGCAACTGCGGGCTTTTAAGTTAAAAATAATAACTAAATTGTGTTATCGGAATTGATGATTAATTTTGTAAAAAGCAATTTTTGTTTTTTGAATGGGAGATTGCTTTTTTTTCCTGAATCGTTTGTATTTTTAATCTATCAATGGAAAAATTGTACAAAAAATGATTTTTATAGTAAATTTCGAACTCTTAGTAATGGATTTAAGAACGAAAGTAAAATGTATTGCTTTTAAAAAAAAAGTACGAGATAATTTTTATTTTAAAAAATGACATTGATTTTTTTTTTATCTAATGCCCTAGATTTTCTTGTCGTTGAGTAAATTTGTGCCAATTTCACTTCTTACTCAAAAGGCACGGTTTTATATGTGTAATATATTGTTCACAAATGCACTGTAATCTCAGAAATTAGAATTAAGATTAAAACTGAGCGCTGAGCTCATTAACTTGCCTCACAGTTTTGTGCCTTTCTCGACTCGCACAATGCTTCGAGTTCACGTGTATTTATACTTTTATACGAACAAAGCGAAAGTTTTATAAGAGTTTTAAAACGTATGTTCATTAACATAACTTCCGAAGGGAATGTACGACTTTTCTTTATACAACTTTAATATAAGAAATATCTTTATATTACCTACACAAAAATAAAAAATACTTTTCTTAAATCAGAATTACTATTATTTATCAGGATTATTGAATTATTAGAATTCGTATTTAATAATAAGAAATCTTTTTTAATCATAAATTAAAATACTTTTCATATTATGGGAACAATAATTTTTGGGTACAAAATGTTTACCAACATATCTTAAACCTTATAAAAAATGTTTGATTTACTAGGGAAGAAGTAAAAACAACATGTTACACGATATTCATTCATTTTATAATACTACAAAATAAATACAATATCTGTTTAGAGAATGTTTTCCTGTCTCTCGGAAATTAGCCAAGTAACATTCATAAAATTTTATAACATTTTCTCGATGCATACAACATTCCATAAAGACTACAGACACAAAATATTTGCAACCATTGGTCAACAATTGCTTATATTATGAATATATTATGCAAGTGGAATGTGTGCCAACTTGTGGGCACATTTTTTGAATACTGACAGGTGTTCAGCATCCCTTAATTCATGTTTTTTCGTACTTTGTGTACGAAATTGTAATACGTCAAGCACTGCGGTTTTGATAATTTGAATACACTAATAGGCAGAAATATTCATGCAAAAATAAATTTTCTTACAATATTTCTTTCAGATCTTTAACAATTTGAACTCAATTTTTAAAATCGAAAAGAACTTATTTTATTAATTTAATATTTTCAAAATATTAAATATTAATATTAATAATAAATATTATTAAAAATCTTTCAAAATAGATTTTGAAATCATATTTTAATAATAAAAAATAGTTACAAATTTTAGATCAAGACAAATTATTTTATGTACATGCAATATTTAAAGTTCTTTCCGATATTCTTTAAGGTGTATCTTCTAAAATTCCTAATCGTGCAGCTCTTAAAAAGCTTGTTTGAAAGCTCCGGATTATTCATAAATGTAATTAAGAATGATACCTTTTATTGATATTGTACAACAATGTTGAAAAAATTCTAATAGCAGGTTTGATATAAATAAAGTAGGAATAAATACTTAGGATTAAGTACAGTTGTGAATAAAATTTACTATTTAAAAGGAAAAATTCTAAATTTGTAAATTGAATAATATTCCAGAGTTTTCAAACCTGTTTTCTTAGAATTATGTGCTAGCTCTTCACAAAAATGTAATCAATATTACAAGTAAATGATCTATTTTTTTTTGTATTCAATGATATTTTTTTGATAAGTATTTTTGGGTCCTTAATTTGTACAACACATGACAATCAATGCGGAATTTCAATTTAACACCCTATTTAGAGCTGATTTTTTTTTAGTAACAACTGAACACTTTTCCGTCCGTCTTTCACTGGATTTAAACTTTTAATATTGCAAAAAGCTTTTTATCTAAAAATAATGGCAAGGAAGACGTTTTCTGAAAAACTGTTAAGTAAAAAATGTATTCAAATAATTATCAAGAAAACTTGCAATCTTTATTTTTTTGATTCACAGCCCTGTTAAAAATATTTTAAATTCTTTTGATAAACAAGTTTCAATATTGATCAAGAATCTGCCATTCAAGCAACAATCCTTTACCATATTTACATAAAAATGTCTTTAAAAATTTGATCTTTTGGGTAAATAAATATTCTAAAACTTGAATGATAAACTTGAACCAAATTTAAAAATCAATTAATATATTGATTAAAAGAATTTGTAAAATCGACTACAAACTACCACTGACGAATTAAATCCAAAAATACATTACTATAAAAAACGGAAGTATTGGAATTAGTTTTAATCTACAAATAATAAATCAGTATCTAAAAATATTCTAATTTAATTTTATGCGATGTTTAAACTAGAAACATTAATTGGCCATTCTGGTTTTAATTTCATTAATTGGCCACAACTTAAAATTGTATTAAAAAAAAAGAGGTCCCATAAATTAGAGACGGACAGAAAATTGTTCTTAGCGCTCAATAACTTCCTAAATTAAACTTAATATTTTCTCGATTCATAAGTTACTTAAAAAATATTGTTTCACCTAAGACTGGCTAAAAACTTATTAATCTAATGAGGATTTCTGGCTGGAATTGGAGGACCTCCTGTAGTCCTCGCCGGAATAGGAGGTGGATTGCAAGGCGGTAAACTTGGAGGAGGATGTTGTGGGGGAGGTAAAGGTGCTTGTCTTTGTGGCAAGGGCGGCGGAATCGAGCTCGGAGGTCTGCTCGAATGATCTTGAAAACCTTCCAGACGAGGTAATGGTGGTGGAGGTCTATTTGGTATTGGGTAACTAGGACCTTCGTCCAGAATCTCTTCATAAATTGCAGATTCCGGAGACAACCTTTCTACCTCACTCGGCTTTGATTCAACATTATTCCTGGTCAAAGGAACTGTCGATTGATTTGGCATCACACTGAAAACTCCCGCTCGTGGTCCTGTTCGACGTTCTTGCATTGGACTCCTGAGAAGCATTTTAAATATTGATTATAAAATTAAAATATGAATATTAAAACTACCAGAATGTTAAAATTCAATTTCAGTTTTAGTATTGTTTAAAGACATTTCAAGATAAATACCTGGGGGGTTGGGGACGACCAGGAGGAGCCGGTCTCGGAGGAGGACCACTAGGACTCGATCTACCAGAATTATTTCTATCAGCAACTTTTAATTTCTCGAGACTTTCAATAGGAGTTGAAGGCGTGCTACCGTCGAATTGTGAAACAAAAGTGTTGCTACAAATTTCTATTTCTTTCTCAATGAGTTTGACCCAATCGGGAGATTTAAGACTCAGTTTAAGCGGTATGTCACAGACTGTCATTCTTCCTTCTCGGGCAGCCGCGAGAGCACACTGGCCATCTCTGAAAGTGACCCATATAGTCTCGCCCACAAACCTCAATAGAATCACATCTCCTATGGGGGATAATTCTCGAACAAGAGCATCAATAAAGGTATCGTCGAAGGCATTATCCACGTCATCAGTTTCCGTTTCTGCTTTAACAATAATCGTCCCATCTGGTGGACCTAAGTCTAAAATCACCTGCTTAAACACTTGCTCACGTTTTTCAGGATCCACACAATGAACATCAATATCAATTATTGAAATTACTGGCCTATGGTCACTTTGTTTTAACTCTGCTCTACCGTAGAAAACCAACTGTCCTGGATTCCAATTCAACGGAGAATCTAAAGGGAGAAATGAAAACAAGTTATACATCTCGTTTCACATTGAAAACAATTCTCTTCAAACTTACCTAAATCAGGTACTTGTTTACGTCGCTTCCATAATATTCTATCAGTCCAAGCAGGCTGACGACACTTTTCGCTAGTATCATAATCATCAGAAAACAAATCATACTTATACGAGGGTGCAAAAGTAATCGGACCTTCCATAAAATTTTTGAAAACGTTTCCCAATTCTTGTTGAACCTAGAAAATGTATTGCTAAACATTAATTTCTATCTTGTGTTTCATAAAATATTTATTTAGACAAAAAGTTAAATTACTGTAAAAAAGAGATCACAGTTCGTCCCCCTTTTTACCTAATCCCCTTTTTTCCCCCTTTTTTTACAGAAAATTCCCTAAATCACCTAAAATCAAATATTTTTCCCCCTTTTCCCCTAATTTTCAATAAAATCTTTTTTAATAATTTTTCAACAATAATACTTCAGACTACTTCAAAATACTCCAAATATTTAAAAATACTTCAAAATATTTAAATATACTTAAAACAAGAAAAAAGTGGGAAATTATGTTCATTTATGAACATTTTGCTTCCTCATAGAGTTAATTATCTATTTTTTATCATCCTGCATATTTTGTATAGTTCAATCGAATTGCTTTTTAATGTAGAACATTTTTTCCAAAAGAACTGTCTCTAGAAAATAACAATTTTCAAAGTTACATACAAAAATTCAGCTTCAAATGTCAAAAATTTGAAACAATTGTCATTTACTCTATCAATTTTTGATATACAACATATACTTTATATAAGTCAATTGATTAGTTATCTAATGTACACAAATTTTAGAATGGAACTAAAATTAAAAAATCAAAATTTTAAGAGTTATCTTTAAAAAATCGAATTTTAAATGTAAAAAATTTGACAAAATTATCATTCACTCCTTTAATCTTTAATGAAATACTTTCTCATTAAAAAAATTATAAACAAGAATGGACTCATTTTTAAATTTCCAATTGATCCGGACAAGTGTCAAAACCATTATAATACTCAAATTAGGGTGCTTTTCCCTCGGGAATCGAATGCAAAAAGAAAAGATCAAAAATAGTTTCAGGCACACAGTCAAATATGCAAAAACATGAATCATCAATTGTTTCAAAAAATTGAAAATTGATGCACAATTTTATTTAAACATCAACTTGATACAGAAAAGTGTATCGTCGACCGGGGCTATATTACCCACCCAGGGGCTATTGTTCCCACGGCTACTTTTTAATAAATAAAATTTTTATATTAAAGTGATGGAAGTTCTCGCTT